>PVIJ01002100.1:0-107912 GCA_004024925.1 Scalopus aquaticus
AAGAAATACACTGCTGAGGGGAGCAGCGGGCGAGGCAGGAGAGATCTGCCACACCATGTGGGATTCTCCCCGGCTGGGCGTCAAACTCGCATCAAGCGCTGCTGACAGCTCCACAGCGCAGCGCTCAACTGCTGTGCCACCAGGGAGGCCCTAATATATTCTTTCTAACTTGGCCTTAACTCTTCCTTATTTTTCTGCTCATTAAATATTTGTGCTTTTCTCAATGCTCCATTATTTTTATCCTTTTCTCTGCTTACTTTGTATGGTTAATACGTGCGACTTCATTGTTTTTATTTTGAAAGTATGGACCTACCTTCAGTCCCATAGAACACTGACTAATGAACAAAGCTGATGTGCTTGTCCATTAGATGTCCATTAGGTGGCCAAGAGATACTTCCAGTTCTTTTGTTTATAATGATGTAACAAACTGAGATAGTGGGAAACCCTTCTGACTGGAAATTAAAAAATGTGTAAGATAAAATACATTCCAATAAAATGTATTCACTTCACACCTACTATGTGTGTGTGTGTGTGTGTGTGTGTGTTCACATACATATATAACTGCTCAAAAAAATCAAAAGAAAATTCTAGATGCCAGAGATGAAGTGGGCACTTGAATCATTGGCAACAAGCTCAGGTCTTTTCTGATATGACCTTAGAGTACCTTGAACCTGAATATTTGTTTTAATATCCAAGCAGTTGAGTTCAATGTCTATAGGATGGTAACAGAGCCTTGAGTCTGTAAGAAGTAAGCAGTTGAAATTGAGATACCTCTTCAGTGATATGAGAGATAGAACACACATGGATATAGACATACATGGAAATCAAAATTTGAAATCTGTGCCTTCATAGTTATGGAACCCTAATGGTGCAGTAATACCTTAACTAAAAAATTAAAACTGGCTTTAGAACAATAAAATAAGGAAAATATTACAATTTTTTCAGAATTTGAGTACTTTGGACAATCTCTACTGGGAATTATCATAATAAAAGTAGCAAACCACAAATTGATAGCTCAGGGATTCAAGATTCATGTATCCCAGAGTACTTCCATCACTGAGTCCTTTCTTCTAACTGTGGAATTGATATAAAACTTTTACTCATATTTCATTAGTAAATATTACTCAAATGAAGCCACCTAGGTACTAGGGCTAGGTGAACTGGTCTATTAGTGTACCCAGAAGAATGCAACCACTTTGTGGCACATTGTCCTGTCAAATAGATTAGTAAGACTTACTGATTTGGATACCATTAATTAATCCACCATCTTCTTTTCCCAATGTCCTCAAATTTGTTTAAGCCGTGGCATCTTTCCCTTGGTAAAACTGCAATAGCCTTCTAAGTTGTCTTTCTACCACCTGTTTCTACCACTGTTAGAATCCTTTGGTGGTTAAAAAAAAATCAGTTCTAACTAATTGGGGAAAATTGGGAAATTATCATACAAGACTATATATAACCTTATGGACTCCATAAGCAATAAGGAAATTAGGTCCAGTAAAGTCCTGCAAAAAAAAATCAAAAAAAAATTTGAGATTTCAACCAATTAACAAGAACATTCATTTGGCCTGCATTTTCTTTGACTCTCTTCAAGAGAACATTTTTCTTCTCCCAAACCACAGTGTTGTTTCCTATCTTAATGGTGCAATAGTATTCAGTTGCCTTTCCTCCAGTTTTATGCCATTCTAGATAGATTTGGTATGTATTTTCTAAATCTCTCTTTTATCTACAAGGGCCATACTAAAACACTTACATCTTTTTATTTCCTTAAATCAATATTTTACACAAACAAGATAGAATGAGTATGCAATACATAATCAACAAATTAGTAAATGGCCAACGTTAAACAATTCCACTGTACCCATATTGTTAACCGTCTCCGATGTAGGAGTTGTGACAAATGTCACCTAAAAAAGGTTGACCATGGTTAGGAGGCAACAAATACAGGATGATGGCAGCAAGTGTGATCTCTGAAATTACACTTTTGAGGACTGAGTCTAAACTTCTTAAGTTTTTAACTATGGCAATTTTGGCAGGCTAATTTATCCATAAAAATGCATATAATAATAGTATCAACTTCAGAATTTCAAAGTTCATTGAGAGGCAATGAATGAAAAATATTTGTTACAATGTGTAAGTACATGGGGACATACAATTCCCACTAGAAAGAAAGGCCACAGAGGGCATTGGTATAGAGCCTAACATTGGACTCATGACACTAGGTAGGTAGGTAGGTAGGTATGGTTCACCCAACTGTAACTTTTACTGCCTTCTGATTATGGTCATGTTATTCAAATTCTATGTGCTTCAGTTTTCTTATTTATTAAAATTGGGCCTTAGTAGTACCCATCTATAGAATTATAGTATAGAACAAATGAGCTAATGTCTATAAAATGTTCAATAAGTTTGTTAATTGAAAATTGTTTCTTTTTAGAGAAAACCCTCAAGAATTTTTTCAGTGTTGAGTACTCAGCATAGTTAAGTCTCACTAATCTGCTATTATTATTGTTTTATTTGCACTTGGCAAGTCAGTACCTGTGTATTTAAATATACTCCAATGTTTCCAAATAAATTTATCATTTTTATTGTTGACATTTATTAAATTCCAATTGCAGTTATTAAGCTTACTCTAAACAAAGAGAAACAGCAGCATGAAACCACCTAACCACCTGACAAAACTAGCATTGTGTATGTAGCTACTTGCCCACTAGCTAGGATATAAGTCCTTATTTCTAGCTATTGACATTTTCCTGTTCCTGAAATTGATATTTTTGTCCTTGGGGACAATAGGTAGATGCAGACTATTTAAATCCCAGTTTCATTCGAACTGCTCCAGATCAGGTGCTTTTGTTCTTTTACAACCTTCTGTGAAAGTGCCAAGTAGATGATAGCTGTAGCCTTGAGAGACTATAGGTAGGTAGGTAAGTAGATTAACAGAAAGAGAGAGAGACATAAATGATAGATAGATAAGATAGATATTCAGTTCTGTTATTGAACTAAGCAATTTATGATAGCCAAATGCACTTCTCCTTTCTTCCTTTTCCAAAGAGCTTTCCAACCTAAAATATGGCTTGAAAATTTCTATTTGTCATTCATCATTATTTATAATCAGGGAAATTCAAATCAAAACATAAAAAAAAAACTACAGTCCAATCTCTCTAATGAACACTCGTGCAAAAATATTTAACAAAATCTTAGCCAACAGGATCCAACAATGCATCCAAAAGATAATACACTGCGACCAAGTGGGATTTATTCCAAGGACCAAAGGATGGTTCAACATCTGAAATTAATTAATGTAATCCAACACATCAACAAAAAGAAAAATAAAAACCCTATGACCATATCAATAGATGCTGAGAAAGCATTCAAAAAAGTGCAACATCTATTCATGATAAAAGCCCTTGAAATCCTTGGGATAGAAGGAACATACCTTAACATAATAAAAACCATATACGACAAACCCACAGCCAATATTATCCTCAACGATGAGAAGCTGAAAGCCTTTCCCCTAAGATCAAGAGCAAGGCAAGGATGTCCATTCTCACCATTGCTTTTTAATATAATATTGGAAGTCCTAGCCAGAGCAATAAGACAAGAGAAAGACATGCAAGGAATCCAAATAGGGAAAGAAGAAATTAAACTATCACTATTTGCAGATGATCTGATAATATAGAGAATCCTAAAAACTCCATAGAAAAACTACTCAAAATTATAGACAAGTTCAGTAAAGTAGAAGGATACAAAATCAACGCACAAAAAAATCTGTAGCTTTCCTATATTCAAACACTCAGTCTGAAGAAGAAGAAATTAAGAGAGCCATCCCCTTCAAAGTTGAACCCCAAAAAATCAAATACCTGGGAATAAACCTAACAAAAGAGGTAAAGGACTTATACAAAGAAAACTATAAAACACTGTTGAAAGAAATAGAAGAAGACACAAGTAAATGGAAAGACATCCCCTGTTTATGGGTTCGAAGAATCAACATTATCAAAATGGCTATCCTACCAAAAGCAATTTACAGATTCAATGCTACTCAGATAAAAATCTCAATGACATTCTTAAAAGAAATAGAACAAATATTGATGAAATTCATACGGAACCATAGAAAACACCGAATAGCTAAAGCTCTCCTGATGAAAAATAAAGAAAATGGAGGGATTACACTCCCTGATTTCAAACTATACTACAAAGCCATAATAATTAAAACAGCATGGTACTGGAACAAAAACAGATACACAGTCCAATGGGATGGAATAGAAAACACAGAAATAAATCCACATATCTATGGACAACTCACCTTTGACAAAGGAGCAAAAAAATATGCAATGGAACAAGGTTAGCTTGTTCAATAAATGGTGCTGGGAAAACTGGACTGCCACATGCAAAAAAATGAAGCTAGACTACTATCTCACACCATGCACAAAAACCAACTCAAATGGATAAAAGACCTGGATGTAAGACCTGAAACCATAAAATTTATAGAAGAAAATATAGGCAAAACTCTACATGACATACATCTCAGCAAAATCTTTAAAGACACATCCCAAAAAGTGAAGGAAGTGAAGGAAAAGGTAAACAGCTGGGACAACATCAAAATAAAAAGCGTCTGTACAGCAAAAGAGACATTAATCAAAACAAACAGACACCCTACTAACTGGGAGAAAATGTTTGCATACAGTACAACCAATAAAGGACTGATAACAAAAATCTACAAGAAGCTCACACAACTCAATAAAAACAAAGTCAATAATCCAGTCAAAAAATGTGCAGAACAGCTAAAAAGGCACTTCTCCAAAGAAGAAAAGCAAATAGCCAAGAGATATACGAAAAAATGTTCAACATCACTTATAATCAGGGAAATGCAAATAAAAACCACAATGAGATACCACCTCATGTCAGTGAAAATGGCGCACATTAAAAAAACAGGCAACAACAAATGCTGGCAAGGATGAGGAGAAAAAGGAACTCTCCTACACTGCTGGTGGGAATGCAAACTGGTTCAACCACTATGGAAAGCCACATACTTACTTTGAGGAAAGTTTCCTCAAACTGCTAAAAATGGAGCTTCCATAAGACCTGTCAATACAACTTTGGGGAATCTATCCAAAGGACAAAACAACATTAATCCAAAAGGATACATGCACCCCTCATGTTTATTGCAGCACTGTTCACAATAGCTAAGACATGGAAACAACCCAGATGCCCAAAAATAGATGACTGGATCAAAAAGATATGGTACATATACACAATGGAATACTATTCAGCAATCAAAAAGGAGAAGCAGATGCAATTTGCAGCAACATGGATGGAGCTAGAAGGGATCATGCTCAGCGAAAAAAGCCAAAAGGAAAAAGAAAAATATCAAATGGTTTCACTTATAGCAGGAATAGAGGGGAACCAAATAAGAGAGAGACATTCAGTGAGAGGGGAGGGGATAAGGACTCAAAATGGGGAGAAAAGAGCATAAGGGACTATGGTGACGGTTCACGGGAATTGGTAGTGGTAAACCTTTAGGGAATACACAATAATGTAAAAGACATAAATAATGATAACAATAAAAGTTTTAATAAAAACAACAAGATATCTCACACCTATGATAATGGGTTATAAAAAAGGACAAAAAGCAACAAACTTGGCGAGGGCATAGAGAAAAGGGAGCCCTCACAAACTGATGCTGGGAATGTAAACTGGGGCAGCCACTATGAAAAAGTTTGGAGGTTTCTCAAAAAAATTAAGAACCACACAAATACAAAAACACTAACCTGAAAATACATATGCACTCTGATGTTCATTGCAGCATTATTCAATGCATCATTTTTTTTTTTCTGTTCCAAAAGAATTGCCATTTCTTTTCAGGTCAGAGGAAGCTAAATTCTATTAGAATATTGTGGCGTATTAAGAAGCAGGTACACAGATTTTGTTTCAAAAATCATCAAATGTATTACCTTCTTAATTATAGTAATAGATAATTACTACCCAAGGTAAAAACTTGAGTTTGTAAACCAGGTGAAAAGTGGGTGAGATGGAGTGTCGACACAGGTATGTTTGGTTCGATTTAACTTCCTAGGTTGCTTCCAGGTTGCTCTACCTTCCTGAGCCTCTGCTGTCGTCTCACTGTTTTCTGTCTTCCCAGGCCTTCTCTCCTCACTGCTGAGCCCATGAAAATCCTTGAGTTCATCTGAGTTGCAGGTAGGAGGGACTGAAGAAAAGGCCTTCTACTCCCAGACTTGGCAGGAAGCCATCTTTCTGCTGGTCTTACTCTCAAGCCTCCTTTCCATTCTCTACCACTGGCCTCCACATACCGCAGGCTGAAAGCTGACCCTGCTGTAGTTCTCAGTTCTGACAATTTCCCAAGTTCTGAAGTAGCTTGTGCGGGGCGGGGCAGGGGTGGAGGGGGGGAAACTTCTTTGGTATCTCCAGGGCTCTCTGGGCTGGTGCTGCTTTAGTCTCCCTCACTTAATCCTCATCACTTCTCATCCTGTGGAGAGTTAAGTCTGTCAGATGTTGGAATTACAGCCTTTCCTCTCACAATTGATACTGTGTTCTGTCCTCCTCCTACTTACTTTCCATTAACTACCTGCTTTTTTGTCTTACCGTATATTTTAGTATTATTTCCTGCCTGTGTAAGTGGACTTCTTCCCTGCTACTTACCTCGCTCTCATGTGTGGATAGAACCACAGTTTCCAGCCATTCAAAGCATGCTGCCTCCCACCACCATCCTGGCCACATTTCAAGGTATGAATTATTTCTATCTTTAGAAAGCGATCAGCATAGATTACACATTTTGTAATCTTTGTCTGTTCTATCAGTGTTTATTATGAGACGTTGGAAAAATAAGGAAAAGAGCACGTCATAAACTTTTACTGGAATTCAGAGAGGCATCAGGCAGCAGTTAAGCCAAGCTCAAGGATGAGCCAGACACACCCCACCTTGGCGTGACTTGAGTGGTACAGGGAGTGCAAGAGTCTCCATCCACAGATCGCTCCTGCACGAAGACGCGTCATTATCTTATCCGATATCAGTAGAAAATATAGAAGTTGGAAATTATTACCGAGAGGCATAGAATTTTAAAATAGACATAGGGAACTAGGGGCAGAACATTTGGAAGCGAGAAGGAAATATTTCATCTTTGAGAACCACAGCAATGAAAATGTCTTTGTGTTGGGAGCTGATTGTAAGAGCAGTCTCACGATGTCCTAGAGACTTCTTTTTTTTAATGCTATAATCTTAATTTTAGTCCTGGATGAAAAATAATTTTCTTTTAAATTTAAATGATACACATTTATGGCAAGGGAATTAAAATCATTTAGTTAAAGAGCAGATATTGACTAAAATCCTGCCTCATCAAGAAATCAATGTTAACATGTGCAAAACCCTTCCAGAGTTCCTCTGAGAGAGGTTTATCACTTCAGAGCTGGGGCCACCCATCCTGTTATGAACCTAATCTTGCCTCCCAAAAATATGCCTTTTAATTTCTACACCGTAATCACTTAAACATTATCCTGTTGCTGCTGAGCATTTAGTATTTTGCTCTTCCAAATCACACTACCAAATGGCCTCTGTCTGAAAGTTTGCACACCTGGACCATTAAATTTTCTGTCAGTAAACTATAAAGGTAAGGTTACTGAATCAATTCATGCACATACTTTACATTTGGACACATTCAACCTACTCACTCTCCATGTCCCCACCCACGGGTGCTCAATGACAGGGTCCATCTCCCACTATGTCTGTCTGTATCCAACAGCTTTTTTTTAAACCTTTGCTAGTGTCATTCCAGTCCCTCTGAAAGATAGTATGGAGGTTCCTCAAAATATTAAAATAAGTTCTACCATATGACCCGGCAATTCCACTCCTAAGTCTCTACCTGAAGAATTCAAAATTATTAATTCAAAGGGATATGTGTATGTCTGTAATCATTACAGCATTATTCACAATAGGCAAGTTAGGGAAACAACCTAAGTGCCCATCTATAGAGCAGTGGATTAAGATGTGGTACATACACGTTATGGAATACTATTCAGCTATTAAACATTTTGCCATTTGTGACAACATGTATGGAACTGCAGGGGATTATGCTGAATGAAATAAATCAAAAGGGGAACTACAAATACCCATATGATTTCATTCATATAGGAATATAGAGGGAAAAAAATGGACCTGATAAAGCTAAACCAAAAAAAAAACCAGAAATGTGACTGCAGAATTGATGCAACTAGAGGGGGAGGGAGGATGGTGGTGGGAACAAAGGGGGAAGGAAGCCTAATGGCCTGGGGAAAAAAAGACTATGGGCCCTTTGATGATAAGTATGGTGTGGTGACATACATCTGAGGAGGTGTGAACCTATTCCCCTAAATCACATACAGTGTTGTAAAACAAGCCATCTCAATAAAGAAAAAAAATGTAGAATTGCTGGGTCATATGGTAGCTCCATTTTTGATAGTTTGAGGCACCTCCACACAGCTTTCCATAATAGTTGGACCAGTATGTATTCCCACCAGCAGTGTAAGAGTTCCTTTTTCTCCACATCCTTGCCAGCATTTGTTGTTGCCTGTTTTTTTAATGTGTGCCATTCTCGCTGGTGTAAGGTGGTATCTCATTGTGGTTTTGATTTGCATTTCCCTGACTATAAGTGATATTGAACATTTTTTCATGTATATGTTGGCTATTTGCATTTTCTATTTGGAGAAGTGTCTTTTTAGTTCTTCTCGCCCATGTTTTGACTGGATTGTTTGTTTTTGCTGAAGTCGTGTGAGATCTTTGCAGATTTTTGTGATCAGTCCCTTATCAGTTGTATGGAGTGCAAACATTTTCTCCCAATCAGTAGGGTGTCTCTTTGTTTTGGTTAATGTCTCTTTTGCTGTACAGAAGCTTTTTAGTTTGATGTATTCCTGGTTGTTTATCTTTTCCTTCACTTTCTTTGCTTTGGGGGATGTGTCTTTGAAGATGTTACTGGGATTCATATCGTGTAGTGTTTTGTCTATCTTTTCTTCTATCTATTTTATAGTTAATAATAACAAAAAAGAACTAGCAGGCAACCATAAATAAGAGACATTTTGCAAGGGAAGGAGAGGAAAAGGGATCAAAACAGGGGAGAGAAGAGCACAAGGGACTTTCGTGATGGTTCACGGATAAATTGGTGGTGAGAATTTTACAGAGAATACACAGTGATGTGAAAGATCTAAATAAAAAAAATATTAAAAAAGAAAAAATGTATAAATAAATACAATATGATGAAGTAAAAACAAACAAAAAATCAAAATACCTTTGCCAGTCTTTACATGCAGATTTACCTTTTTAAGCCTGTATTTTCTGCTTCTATAAAATGTAAATAATAGAACTTGTCTCACCAGGATTTTTATATTAGGTTATGGAGACTGAGGGCCTAGAATACTGTCCTTGGGAACTTTTGAAATTCTCTTTAGACCCAATGTTGACTGGGCAGAGAGAGGACATTCTGTGTGGTTTCTCCTGCTTTATCCGGCTGCCCTGGCAGGCCTTTGCAAACAGTCAAAGGTACAGCTTCTGGGAGAAGTTTTCTTGCATAGCAAACCATCTGGAAGCACTGAAGCTTTTTATTCGACAGGTGAGAGGCATAGAGTAGGTGATCTGTTATGTCCATTTTTAAGGATAAGTGTATATGAACGTACTCCTCTTTCATCCACTGTATGTGCTTTCTTTAAAGCTTCTTAGGGTGTTTTAGAACACAATATTTATTCTAATATATATAACCCCTTTGCATTTTAAAACCTGTTATTTACATTACAATCTCCTAAGAGAATTGCCTCTAAACACATCACCAAAAATAAGATAGATGCTTTGCAATGGATTAAATCCCTTCCTATGAAAAGGGGAGTTTGTGCTAACAAATGCAATTCCTCACTCGGAGAGGCAGTCAGAGGCTGGTGGGTAGGTGTTTCTTGCAGATTGATTAAGCCTGGTTGCAGCCAGAACCCTGACTTGGCTGCATCTTGTTCTGTCTTGTTTCCTGTGTGTGGTGGGTAAACCTTTTATTCTGAGTAATCTTAGGAACTACAGAACGTGCTGGAAGACAGGCTGAGGCTGCTCATTCCAGCAGAGAGCAGGGACAGTGAGGGCCTGCATTATGGATCTAGGAAGGAATCTTAGAAACCATTCAGTAAAATTCTCCATTTTTCAGATAAGAAAACTGAGATCCCCCGCATTCATATTTAAATGACTATCACATAACAAAAGTCTTATTGTGCACATTGATTAAAAAAAAAAAAAAGAAAACTGAGATCCAGACAAGGCAATGGGTTGCCCCAGGCCAGCTAGAAAGCCTGTAGCAAACCTAAGACCAAGATCTTTTTTTCTTAGCTAGAAACTAGTCCTCTTGTTACAGGGCAGGGAGAGGGACACCCCTGAAACCCCAGACCTGCCCTGTACTAAATGGGTTCAGCCATCCACCGCATCAATACAAAACATATAGGACCTTTTGTGGAAACAGAAACTTTAATACAATTAGAAAAGACAGAGAAGAAAAAGAATATATTTTCTAAATCAAGCACCCCATGTTATCCAACTCCTCGTGGGTACAAGTCCACCCAAACGGGATTGGCCCAAAGCAAGTTTCGAAAGCCTGCCACAAGTCTAGAACAGCTTATGGCAGGGACCCACACATAAGGGTCAGAAACAGCCAGACAATTCTGGGAGGAACCAAAATACCTTTCGGCAGGGACCCATACAAAAGGGTCAGATACAGTCAGACAATTCTGAGAGGAACAGGACAAAATCAAAACCAAAATCCACACAGCCATCGTTAACCTCCCCACGGGTCTCTCACCCACATCTATTTCAACCAGTTCAGGCCAGTGCAGCTTCTTTACAAGTCTCTCTGCTCCTTGGGCCTCTGCTGGCTTCCATCCTTCCATCTCCTCCTGTCTTCTGTCTGTGTGTCTCCTCTGTGTGAGTCCTCCGTGTGTGTCTTTTCAGCTTCTTAAATCCTGCTCAGTTCCACCCTACCTTGGGTGGGACAGGGAACCTGGGACACACCCTTTCTCCTGGGGACCACCCTGTTACACTCTCACTTTGTGTTTTTCTGCCCCCATCTTCTTTGACGATTCATTGGTGGCTTCACAATTCTGGGAGAATGAGTCTAGGATCAACATCATTGTTTTATACATTGAAAATTTAAATTTGCAGTTAGGCTGGGAGGAAACATCATGGATTCTAGGGTAAAGCTCCAACACTGCTACTTCTTAGCTGTGTGAGCTTGGTAAGTAATGATATCCCTTTAGGTTCAGTTTCATCATATATAAAAAAGAAATATCAGTGAGTTATGACATTATACCCAGTACTGAATATGCAATATCTTTTGATTCTTTCCTTCCCCTTCCCCTTGTTTCCCTCCACAGAGTCCCATGCCTTTTGTCATAGTTTCTTAAAACAAAATGAAACACAATCATTTTTAAAGGTTACTGTTGGGTATAAATGTAAGAATTAGAATAATCATCTTATAGTTACTGCCTACTTGCATTTTAGTCTCAGCTGAAAATGGCTGCTTTATCTTTTGCACCAGACTATAGTACTAGTGACCCTGGATATATTTGCAAAAGCTATTTTGGGATGGTACAATTATTTAGATAAGAAAAGATACAGCTCAGATTTTTCTGATTCCTTCAACAAACACCTTTCTTTTGGGAATACTGTTTCAATTTTCAGAAGAAAACAAATTGGAACTAGACTTGCCAGTCTTTCACCTTGGGCTTTATTAGTTCTTGGTTTTAAAGGAACTTCCATAATGCATCCCTTATCTTTTTCTACTGAGTCCTAACCCCCTGCCTGTACCTGCAGGTCTTTCTTGTTCAATGAACTGACCTTTCTGTTTTTATCTTTTTCCCCACTTTGCCCATAAACACACTAACATTTCTCTCAACATAAACAAATTAAATTAGACACTGTCTTTCCATTCACACATCATTCATGTATCTTTTCCTATCCTTTGCAGCCAATTAAAAAATGTTTTGCCTACTCTGAAGTCCACTGTATTCTAATCTGAACTTCAATTACTTTGCTGCAACTATTCTTATTCAAGATGGTGAACACATGACTGTGGGCAAAGTCAATCTTCTTTCCAGTTCGGATATAACTAGTTTTACTTTACACATTTGATACCATTCCCTTTTTGTTAGTTTTTTTTTTTTTTAAACTTTTTTAGAAAACAAATAAAACCTCACTTTGAAAACTAGAAAGGTAGAGAAACAAAAAGAAACAAAAATTACCAGCATTCCACTGCCCAAGACAAAGTACTGAAAACAACTGGGTGTATATCTTTACACTAATACATATATTCTCTAGGAACACACACACACACACACACACACACACACACACACACACGTGTGCAAGATGTCACAATATCATTTATTTTATTTTTGGTAATCTCTTTACTAATGAATCACAAACATTAGCTTAACTTACAATGTTTTAGAAATTATTTGTAAATTAACAAAATAACTCTTACCTGTGTATTTTACAAATCTTTTCTAACCAGTTGTATATCACAGAAATAGCAGTCTCAAGAGTGCTAATGTAACTATATCTGTATTACACGGATAGAATTTTAAGCAAAAACAGTACTAGAGATTATAATCCATTTTATGATTACAATAAATTTCTTTGCTTAATTCATCAGGAAAAATTAAAAACTTTTAATTTGCATACAAATTATAACCTCAAATAGATGAAACAAACACTACCAGAACTATAAGGAAAAATAGAAAAACCAACAACTTAGTGGGAGCTGTAATTTATCTTTCTCAGTAGTTGGAAAAGCAAACAAGCAAAAAAAAAAAATTAGAGAAATTACCCAATATATTAATATGAAAAATGCACACAATTTTAGAATATTACATTTTTCAACTACACAAAAAAATTTTAAAAATTGTTTCTCTCTCTCTCTCTCTCTGTGCATATATATATATATATACACACATATATATATATGACCAAAAAAAATTAAAAAATTTCAAATACTAAAATATAACCTTTCACCTCATCACAAGCTAGTCATTTAGTCATTTTGTTATTATTAATTATATTAATAGTTACTGTCATCAATAACAAAATGATAACTATAGAATCAAATATATTTTTAAATTAGCTTCTAAATAAGCATGGGTCAAAGAAAAAAGAATGGGGAATTAAGAGAAAATGCTAGATTGAATAATGATGAAGACATCATAAATCAGCCTGTAGAATACTTTGAGTGAAATTTATACCTTTAATGAAAATAGTAGAGGGGAAATGAATGATAACGGCCTTTCAGAGTCATCTCAATAAATTAGAAAAAAGAATAGCAAAACAAAAAAAAAAAAAGAAACTGAAATAAATAAAAAAATAAGACTTGAACTTAATAAAACAGAAACTAAACATAAAAAATCAAAGGTGCTTAAATCGGTCCTACAAAAATACCATAAATTTGACAAATCTCTGAAAAGGTGATTTTAAAATGAATTAGAGAACAAATAATAAGTCTTAAAGTAGAAATATGGGCAGACTTTTTAAACAAATATTGTGAACTACTTAAAAATTTAGATGAGATGGATACACTCCTAAAAAAATATCAAAAAATGGACTCATGAAGAAATAGAAGCCCAATATGAAAACAGAAAAGGTAGTCAAAACTTTCTAAAAAGAAACTGTTTTAAATCCAGTCTGCTATACTGCAGAATTAGATGAAAGAATCCAGTGAAAAATAACCAAGTTTATCAAAAATTTCCAGTAAAGAAGAATAGTAAAAGCAGTTCAACTCAATTTTTGGAACAAACATATCCAAAACCAGAAAGGGAAATTATAGCCCAATATAAATTATAAGTATAGAAGGATATATTCTAAACAAATATTTTCAACTCCTATCCAGCATTATACAGAGTAGTAGCTCACACCAAGTGGAATAGAGTCAGAACTCCTGAATTCCAATTCCAGGTCTGCAAGGTTTTTTCTGTGTGAACTTGGCTTCAGTGACTCTCTGAGATGGGGTAAAAATTGATACTAAACACAAATAATGTCTCCAGTTAATGTGATCTCTAATACAGTCCTAAATATTAAAACAAAAACTATGATATCCCTAGGAGGAAACCGAGGAGAACATATTTGCAAGTTTGTGCTGGGCAATGTTTCTTAGAAATAACACATTTATGGGGCCTCCCTGGTGGTGCAAGGGGATAAGTCTCAGTACTATGAAGCTATCCACAGCCACTGCAGCAGGAGTTCTATCCCCTGCCAGGGAGCTGGCCCACATGGCACAGCAGACCTCTGCTGTCTCTCCTGTTGCTCCCCTCAGCAGTGTCTTTCAGTAGATCTGCCTATTCTGCTTCTCACTCTGTCCCTGGGTGAATCCTCTCACCCCCCCAACTCCCACACCTCTAACCTACACCCCAGCTTTTATATGCATAAATAAATAAAATAAATCTTTTTTAAAAAAGAAATAACACAAAGCTAGACCTAAAAGAAAAAAGAGCATAATTAAATGTTAAAATTTAAATCTTTCTAAGAAAATGAATACATAGCCACATAGCCTTAGGGAGAAAAATATTTATAACTCTCTCTCTCACACACACACACACACACACACACACACACACACACACGAGAAAAGGCTGGTATTCAGAACATAAAAAAATTCCTAAATTTTGATAATAAAGAGGTAGCCAACTCTATACAAATGGACAAAAACTTGAACAGATACTTCTAAAAGAAAGCTATATAAATGGCAAATAGGCACATGAGAATGTTCAATGACCTTAATCATTAGAAAAATGTAAATTAGGGCCTCCCTGGTGGCACAGCGGTTAAGCGATGCGAGTTCCACGCCCGGCCAGGGAGAATCCCACATGGTGCGGCAGACCTCTCCTGCCTCGCCCGCTGCTCCCCTCAGCAGTGTATCTCTGATCTGCCTGTTCTGCTCCCCGCTCTGTCTCTGGTGAACCCTCTCGCCGCCCCACACCCTCTGGTCTGTACCCCAGCTTGTATGTATAAATAAATAAATCTTTAAAAAAAAAGAAAAATGTAAATTAGTACTACTAACTATACTCACTACTTAGCCACTAAAAAGACAATAATGCAAAAATGTCATCAAATACCGATGAAGATATAATGCAGTTAGAACTTGTACATTGTTGGTGGATGTATAAAATGAGACAACTATTTTGGAAAATTTATAGTTTTTGAAAAATGTAAACATCTTCTGCCTTATGACCAGCAAGTCCATTTTTAGTTTTTATTTAAGGGAAATTAAAAATATATATCTAAGTGAAATTGTTGTTAATGGAAGAATGAGTAAAGAATAGAATAACATTCTGCTATAAGAAGGAATAAATTATAGATGTAGATTACAATATTATACAGAGTGAAGGAAACCTGAAATAAAGACATATTATGTGAAGTTGTAGAACGAGAAAAAACAATTGATGATAGTGATGGAACTCAGATTCTACCAGGCAGACAAACTGTTTTAAAGGCATTTTTCTGGCCCCTTTAAAATTATAAGTTTTCCCTCCTCATCGAGTAGATCTTATGCTAGGGATCAAGGGCTGATCTACCATCATGAGTCAGTGGAAAAGTGAAGATCATTATGCTTATTGCTTTCTGATCTTAGTCTATCATTATATGTTAACCTCAACTCTGACTCAATATACTTCTATTATATTAAAAATACTATTTCCCAGTATTATCCAGAGATTGGTCACTGAGTCCGCTAAGATGCATTTCTTCCTGATCCATTCACTTGTGGTCACCCTGGTCTTTGAGGTGACATTTCTTCTGCTAGAAACTTTAAGGTCATCAGGTAAATAATTTTTAGTGTGGGTTTTTATGACAATTCATTCTTGTCACTTTCTCTTTGATTTGGTGGTACACAGAGAAATAACTGGCAAGCTTTTCAATTTCTAGGTTATAAATAAAAATTCTACTTTAGTCTCTTAGTGTGCTTTGCATTATGTTTTCCATGTTATGACTTACTCATTGTGTATGATTAATGGAATAGAACTAATAAGTAACCAGTTATCCCATAAAAACTGTGCCTTAGGCTAGCAGTATATGAGAACTCTGGGATGTATATTCTAAAACATTGTTATTCATGGTACACAGATACATTCTACAGAGAAGTTAAACGATGTGTAAACATCTTACTATAACTTTTGAATATATGCATTGATAAAAAAGACACATTTTTTTTTCCCCTGGGGAAGTTTGAATCTAGTGATTATTATAACAGTTTTCAGGAGGCACTTCCTGTCTTAGTGTGCTGCTTGACATTGTTTAGGTTTTCAGTCTGAGCAAACATTTGTAAACCTGAATTGTTTTGGTTACCAGTGAGCAACCAGATAAATGAAGTGGGTTCTAATATCTACTCATTCAACATCCTGTGAGAATAAAACATTTGAGGGGTACTTATCTCCTGGCAGTTCTTGTCCTCATGAGTCTCTGAAGAAAAAAACTACGTCATTGCATAAACTTAGGTGTATCTGAAGTGCAATAATGACCTCCATTAGAGATCTGGCTGTGGAGAGTAGATTTGCCTGAAGCTTAGTCTCTTGGGGTTTATATGCTTGAGAGTTCTGAAACATGTTTTCCATTCAAAACTAAAAGCAATTGCTATTCTTTAATATTTATGCAACTGGGCAGCCAAAGCCTGATGAAACTGACTCCCAAGGTGTTGACAGGTAAGGCTGACTAAAAGACAAGAAGTTCACAGAATTAACATCATCTCTCCATGAAATCCCCTTTGTTTCACCCCTTTCCCTAGGCTATGCCATGCCCATATTTTGTACATATTATTATATTGTTTGTATTTCTTATAATTTTTTGAGATATAATTCACATGCTATAAAATTCACTTCTTTAAAGTATAATCTTTTGGTTTTTAATATTTTCCCAGAGATGTACAATATAAAACATTTTAAGCATCCCCTGAGGAAACCTCATAGTCATTAGCAATCACTCTCCATTTTGTCCATCCCCCAGCATCTGAAACCACTAATCTAATTCTGATCTCTACTACAGATTTGTCTGTTATGAATATTTCATATAAATGCAATTATATAATACAATACTTGGTCTTTTGGTATTGGCTTCCTTCACGTAATATTTTTATGATCCATGCGGTAGCATGCATCACTGCTTCATCCCTTTTATTGTCAAAAATATTCCATTGTATTGATATAGCACCTTCTGTTTACCCATTTATCAGTAGATAGGCATTTAGGTTATTTCTACTTTGGGGAATATTTGCAAACAAGTCTTTTTGTGACATGTTTTTATTTCCTTGTGTAGACACCTATCAGTGAAATTAATGGGTGATAGGGTAACTTTATTCAATATTTTGAGGAACGGCCGAACTGTTTTCCAAAGTTAATGCATTGTTTTACATTTCCACCAGTATATGTGAGAATACAAATTTCTTCATATCTTTGCTAACGCAGGGTATTGTATGCCAATTTTAATAAGAGTCATTATATTATGTGTGAAGTGGTATCTCATTGTCATTTTGATTTGCATTTCCCTAATGATTAATGATTTTGAACATCTTTTTCTGAATTTATTGTATATCTTCTCTAGAGAAATGTATATTTAAATCATTCACCAATTTTTAAATTGGGTCATTTGACTTTTTGTTATAGAGTTGTAAGAGTTCTTTAGGAGTTCGCTATGTATTTTAGACAAAAGTCTACTGTCAGACATATGATTTACAAATAAACACATTTCATTTTAAGTATTATCTCCACTCAAAATTTTCACTTCCTAAAAGATAAAAATAATTTATTTCCCCACATTCTCGATAGTTAAGCAATAAACAACTCTTACACAATATGTGTAATTCTTAAAAAGCGAGCATTGCGGGCCTCCCCGGTGGCGCAGCGGTTAAGCGCTGCGCTGTGGAGCTGTCGGCAGCGGCGACACGAGTTCGACGCCCGGCCGGGGAGAATCCCACATGGTGTGGCAGACCTCTCCTGCCTCACCCGCTGCTCCCCTCAGCAGTGTATTTCTGATCTGCCTGTTCTGCTCCCTGCTCTGTCTCTGGTGAACCCTCTCACCGCCCCACAGCTCTGGCTTGTACCCCAGCTTGTATGTATAAATAAAAAATAAATCTTAAAAAAAAAAAAAAAAAAGCGAGCATTGCCCTAGACATAATTGAAAAGTTGAGTAAGTCATGTACATTGCCACCTTATCTTCTGCTGAGCTTGACTCTTTCTGCCTTACAAGACATCCCTACTTCTGGAATGACATCTTTCTGCCTTTCAGGCAATGGTTATTTTCCTTCTTGGTTATCATTCTTTTACCCTGGAGCTCTGTAATCTCTAGGAAGCAGGTAGCTGTAGGAATTTGTCTTCTTCCAATAACATTCTCTCAAAAGTGAAAACAATGTTTTGTTCACTTTCATATCTTTAACAGCAGTTGCTTCTGGATGTCCTCACATTATTTTCCAATTTTTCAGAGCATCTGGTGCAGTGCTCCTTCTGGTCAGGATGAGAGTTCTTGGTTGCAAGGAATGAAATAGTTTCTAGTTAAATAAAGCAAAGAGAAATTTAGTGTATTGGTAGACTACACTCCCAGAGTCCATAAGAGATAGACAATAGGCCACCTAGATATGCATTCCCATAAATCCACACACAGTGGAAGAAAGATAAATTCCCCAGTAAGAGGGTGCTCTTAGGAAAGAGGAATAAATTATGACTAACAAAAGTCACCACAACTATTCTCTAAATTCTTCACATTCTGTACTTCTTTGTACCATTGTATCAACTGCCATTTTCTCAGAATATCTTTCTTCCTAGAAACTGATATAAACTACAGTAGACTGGTTTAATGACATCCAAAGTCAGCAGTCTTTTCAACCATCCATTCATCCACCCATCCATCCATTCACTCATATATTTATCCATTCCACAATATACTTGAGAACCCAGTACTAATTACTGGACTAAGTGCTCAAGAAAAGGATTGGCGGAAATAGTCAATGGCCCTACTTTCATGAAGGTTATGTTATGAGTGGTGGACAATGATCACGCAAGTGTACAGATTAAATATAGCAATAGATGGAATGAAAAATGAAGTGATCTGACCCAACTGGTCAAGTTAGAAGAAGATTTCCTGAGAAGAGATGTTTGGATATTTTGAAGAAAAAGGAAAAGTCACATGAAAGAGCATGTGAGAGGTGTTCCAGACAGAAGGAATTATACATGGAATGGCATAAGGATCATGGTATTTTCACAATCAGAAAGGAGCCAGTAAGCTTGAATAATAAAGACTGTGAGGAATCCAAGGAGGCTGGGGTTGATATGGTGTTAATCATTGAGAGATTTATAGGGCATATTAAGGAGTCTCTTCTTTCTGTTGTTGAGAACTTAGGTTGTTTCCATACTTTTGCTATTGTACATAGTGCTGAAATGAACATAGAAAGAGCATGCATCTCTTCAAATTAGTGTTTTTGTATTCTTCAGGTAGATGTCTAGGAAAGGAAATGATCAATCATGTGTGCAATCTATTTTTAATGTTTTGAGAAAATTCCATACTGTTTTCCTTAAGAGTTGGTCCAGTCTACCACCCCATGAACAGTATATATATGAGGGTTCCTTTTGCTTCACATCCTTACCAACATTTGTTGTTTCTTATCTTTTTGATATGAACCATTGTTACAGGTGAGGTGTTATCTCATTGTGGTTTTGATTTGCATTTCCCTGATAATAAGTGATGATGAATCATTTTTGCTATATCTCTTGGCCATCCATAGGTCTTCTGTGGAGAAATAACTATTTTTCCCTTTTGCCTGATTTTTAATTTGTTTTTTTTCTTGTTGTGTTGTATAATTCCCTCACAGAATTTGATATTAGCCCCTTGTCAAATATATGATGTTCAAATTCAGTAGGGCACTTTTCTGTTTTACTGATAGTTTCTTTCACCATGCAGAAGATTTTTAATTTGATGTAGTCCCACTGGGTTATTTTCCACTTTTGTTTCCTTTGCCACTGGAGATGAATCCCCAAAGACACCCCTGAAGTCAATGTTGCAGATTGGTTTGCCTATGTTTTCTTTATATATATTATGGTTTCTGATCTTATACCCAGTCTTTGATTCATTTTGAATTAATATTTCTGTAAGGGTTGAGATGGTCTAGTTTCATTCCTTTACGTGTGCTGTACAATTTTCCCAACATCATATTTTGAATAGACTTTCCATTCTCCATAGTATGTTCTTGGCTCCTTGGTAATAAAATAACTGCCCATATAAGTGTGGGCTTATTGATGGGCTCTCAACTCTTCTGAGTGTCTGGGTGGGGGAGGAAAGGTTTCTTTTTCAATAGCCAAGCTAGCTGCACCCTGATGTGTATCAACTCCATGCCCTCCCAGTAGCTCATTTTCTTTTGGGGAAGCAGGAATGTGTTCACAGGTCCGAAGTGACCTTAGGAACCAAGGAGAGCCCCAGGAGTCTTTGGGGCGGAGGAGTAAGTGCCTTTTGATACTGCCTAACTAGCTGCCAGAGCTCTCAAGTGTGTCAAATCCATCATTGCCCAGTTAATGTTCTTTGTAATAGGCAGTGTTTGCCTATCTTCAGTGGACTAGGCACCCAGGGAAACCTCAGAAGTACAGGTAGGGGGTGGGTCCTTTTCAGAATTCTAAGACAACTGCCAGCAGCTTCAGGTTTATCAGCCACATGCCTGGCAGTGCTAGACCAGATGTAATAGCTCAGAGCCAAGGGAAAATAGGGCATATTCTTTAGCTGGTAGAAGTTGAGTCTTGGCACCCTGGTAGCAAACTTTCCTGCTTCTCCTAGGGGCAGAAGGTAAGGGCTTTCACACCTCATTAAGCTGTGAGAATTCACAGGGATTCAACATCAGTTCACAGCCTCTGGCTTCTGAAGGTGAGGGGGACTCATGCCCACCCCCACACCCACCTCTGTGATGTAGTTTGGACCTGGAGCTTATTTACTTTCACACTTTTCACTGATTTACTTTCATAACCACAATATGAATCAAGTTCTTTTTCTACTTATGGAATCGCATTCAATTTTTTTGCCCATGAATTTATAATACTTTAGCACAATCCATATATATATACACACACACACACACACACACACACACACACTTTATATATATGGATTATATATATGGATATATACACTATATATATATATATGGATTGTGCTAAAGTGTATAAATATATATATATATATATATATATAAAGTGTATATACATCTCCTATCAATATGTGATTGAGGATAATTTTTTTAAGTTACCCAGACAACTGTGATTGCAAAAGTATCTAGCATTCATGGTATTCATAGCATATTAGTATATATTGTTATACTGGACTTTGATCAAATACCCGAAAATCTTTGTCACATTTTAAAACATGACTGAGGCTGGTTCACTGCAGTTACTGTTAACAATTTATTGCTTTAGTGACAATTAGACATAGGAATTGTGTGGAGATTTATTGTCACAAGATGCCATTGCTTTATTTCCCTAATCTGACTCAAATCCTCCAGCTCTCCTCCACAACAGTTTTAGGATTGCAAATCCACATTCCTGTATGTATATCATTTACTCCAAGCTGACCAGTCAGAAAATGTTATCACTCTTCTTTGGTTCAATTAAATGTATTTTTTTTAAATTATCTATTGCATTTTTCTGTTCCTGCCAGATAACATTTTTATCTACTTGATGACTTTTAATTTGTACTTTTTTCACTGATGCTATCTTGATAAGAGATATCTCAATGTGAAGCCATAGGAAATTCCACTAAGATGTCAACTCTTACTTCCCTCTACCTTACAACCCCTTTCCGTCTAACTGTAATTTAATGCAGATACTGCCTATTTCAAAATAGGGTTATAAACTGATAACAAAGAATGAATTCCTAAGAGTCAAATTGCATTGACATTAATCTTTTAGAGATTTAGAAAAATACTTGATTCTTAAAGTAGTTACTCGAATATGCTAAGCCTTGAAATCCATCAAATTAATTTAATTTAATTAGTATTTCAAAACATACTATTTTTATAAGGTCATTTTATTCACTGCTATGAAAATCAGAAATATGTAAATAGTATAGTGTACATAGACAAATATCTATATTACATATTATGTAACAACATAGTCATTAGAGACTTGCATCTGAAATCAAAGAAAATCTGAAGAGAAAACTACCAAATGTTGTGTTTTAATATAATATAATATAAAACATTTAAATTATTGCAATTTGTTTCTTCATTGCCTTTCCAAAGGCTTAACTAGTCTACTACAAAAAAATAGTATAAAATAAAAGGCATATAAATATTAATACAATGAAAAAAATACAAAGCATGGCTGGTCCAACAGACAAAAAAATTTAAGTATTAATGTTAGTTAATTAGAAACATATCAGCTATTAGTGACCAATGAGTTGGATTCACATAGTCAACTTTTTTTCTTCCTTTTATTGTGCTATAGTATAATAAAAAGCTTGGGTGAAGAAGAAGCCATTACAGACAAAACATGGAAACGCATGCAAGAAATGACTAAGTGAAGTAACTAGCAAAAGATACTGCAAGATGCCAAAAGATACTGATGTTTTCTCTCTTTATTCATTACTTGGTTTAATAGACCATAAGAATATTTTACTTGTGATGTATTCTAGATTTGTTTTAACAGAGTATTTGTCCAAAAGTCAAGAAAGACTGTTTTCTTTACTGAACTTAAAGAGAATTTATTTGCCTTTGTAAAAAAAGATAATAAAATATTAAGAATTCCAAGAGAAAGGTACCAAACAAAAATAAAATATTTTTCATCAACTTTTATATTTTACTCAGGATAAAATTAAGAATAATTATCAAACATCAGCCATACTGGTTCCTGAAACCAGTGAAGTTGCTGTCTTTACCAGAAAGTTCCCTTTTTGCCCTCAGTTATAACTTAGTTTCTCATTTGGGGTTCTTAGAGTCAGGTTTCTCTTCTATGATAGAAGTATTAAAAGAACTAGTGACAATTTGTAATGCTCTTCATCTTCCATGTGAAAGAATTACCAAATAGCAAGTTAACCAAGACTGTGGCTCCTGAGCCACCAGGTAGAATTTTGTAATGGTCCTCTGGAATATCTCTCAATTCCTAGAGGCCAGACATTCCTGATAGGCAATGGTATGGAATGTCTTTGTTAGGTTTCAGCCTCTCCTCACATTGCCTTGAGCTGCCCTGGGTGAGGGTAGTTTTGAAAGCAGCACTTCCATCCTCTGTTCTACCTCTCCTCTCCCTCAGGGATGGGTAATAGCAACCTTTTCCCAGTAAGTGGGAGCATACTGACAAAGGCATATAGGCCATTTCTTTATTCTTACTGCTACCAGCTTCTAACTGCTTTTCACAGAAAAATTGTAAGATTCTATAAACCAGAAAACATGATTTTTCAAGGAGGCATAGATGGGGGATAGGAGTGTTTTGAAATGAGAGCAGATTTTGGATTCTGGAAATCTAAAGTCCTGGGAGCAGAAGAGTTAGCAGGCACTGAGAGAAATCAGGAGAGCATTGACCCAGATAAAACTTATCTTAAACCCTAGTTCCTTAGCCTTCTGCTTTTTGCCTACAGTTATTTTTCAAAGAAGGGGGATCTCTGTATGTTAAATTAGTTACTTTTGGAAGTTAAGAGGTGAATATGGATATTTGTCCTTATTTACTTATATTCAGGCTTATTTCATTAAAAATGTATTGAAGTAGCACTGCATTATTATTAGTAGCACAACACTGTAAATCAATGTTTATATATACTATATTGAGTTCATCACTAAAAGTCCAATTCTATCCTTTGCCACACCTATTCCCCTAAACCACTACAGAATTGTAAACCAATGTGACCTCAATTAAAAAAAAAGTGTCTTGGAAACTAACAAACTAGTTTTTCAAAATAGTCAATAAACTGGAGGATTTATGAAAGCACACCGAGACCCTTGCTAAGAACAATGGAACCACACCACAATTAGCTGAGAAAGCGAGATTTTACTGCTTCTTGTGTGTCACAGGCTGGTCCCCATAACAGGATATTGCAATTTAGTAATTCCCTTAGGAAAGGGAAATAATCATGTTGTTACTCTTTAACTATGGACAAGCATTGAAATAACTGAATAGGGTATTCAGAAACTTAATGAACTATGCTATTAAAGGCAGGACACAGTTATTACGCATATTCTGAAGGGCACACAAGGTTATTCACACTACCACCACTTGCTTACCTACTCCCCTTAACCCCCAGTGCTTGTTTTAAACCTGGTATCCATATAGAATACACATAACAGCGAGGTTCTCAGTACAATATAAATGCTTTCAAATAACTATATTCCTGCTCTGGGAACAGTTGCTCCTTATATGAGCCTTCTTTACCAATCTGTAATGAATCAACTCATCATTGAAATATCACCACTAACCTAATGTTTGTACTCCTAGGTCTTTCAGGTCTTGTTATCTGTGTTGAGTGGTTAGGAACATGCTCCTTTTGTTGACTATGTGCCTATTGGTGAATTATTAGATTCAAATTTCATAACCAAAAACTTTGTTCCTTATTTATAGATTCTCTTCCTTTAGTCTTTATTCCAAAATTTTTGATGCCCTAATTTGTCCCCTGGATCCTGATGCCTGGCTCATATGAGAAGTAAAAGAACCAAGCTGATGAAAACTGCTTCCGTAGTCAAAACAGGCCACGAATGGGTCAGTTATATTTGTCTATTACTGTGAAAGACATTACATAATATCTCACATTCTGCAACCTACTAAACACTTGCCTTGCTGAAATCATTTGTGTTGCACTCATCCAGGGAGTCTGCAATGGGTGAGAACAGGTCCAGATCTGAGGCCTGAGAACATGGAATGCAGAATCCAGTTTCCTAGTTTCTATCGATATAAAAAGAAAAGGGAGGAAAGCAAGTTTTTTTTCCCATTGTCCTGACATTAGTTTTTTCTTTTCTCCACTCATTTTTTTAGGTTTAAAACAAATTACAATTTGTTTCCCTTTATATTTGCCTCCAGCTAAGCATTTTTAATTTTTCTTAATGTTTTATTACCATTGAAATGGAAAAATTCATACAGCCTTGTTGCCCAGGCTTTACCTCGCTGTCACCTCTGTTGTCCCCATGCTCACCGAAGACCAGGGTATCATTTGCCCTGGTTGTGTGAGCCTTCTGCCACTTTCCATTGGTCAAGCCAAGAAGCTACAGCATAGCATCAACTATAGCTTCTGAATAACTGGTTTGAATTTCATAGAGGAAAACCTTGCCTATTTGTAAGTAACACAATCAATATAGGGGAACCAAATAAAAAAGAGACATTCAGCGAGAGAGGGGGAGGATAGGGGCTCCGAATGGGGGAGAGGGGAGTACGGGGGACTGTGGTGACAGTTCACGGGTGAATTGGTGGTGGGATACCTATGGGGAATGCACAATAATGTAAAAGACATAAGTAATAATAACAATAAAATAAAAAAAATTCCCAAGTCATTATATGCTGCAACGATGTGAGGATTCCCATTGCTTTTCCTGAACAGACTCTTTTTCTTGTCTCTTTGGAAATGCATTAGCAACTTGATGAAATCATATCTAAAAGTGGATTAATTTTTGTGACATTGGTAAAGGCAGGGGCATGTTTGTAAGATAAAAGTTAAGAATTCTAAATGTATTTATGTGACAACACATCAGATGTCTACAGAGATCTAGGAAGGTCTGAAAGTCAAAATCGAATTTTAAGTGAATGAAAGGAAATAAAGAGTCATAGTTGGTGTGGAGTCATTTCATTTGAATGCTGTGCTCATTTCACATCTCTTCTGCAACTGGAGTTTACTGGATGACAGCAAGAAGGCTGGTGGTGTGACACCCCCTACTGACCTGTAGGAGAATGCTGTGTCACTATTCTTCAGCATTTACTCTGGCACGAAGTCCCTAAGCATTTTCTATTATTAGTCATTATGATGGTTGCATATACATTGCATTCTTTCACCTCAGATCATTATGGAAAATGGTCACTGAAGGAAAGCTAACAAAGTTGGTTAGAGACTTTACTCTTAGATTCAGGGACATCAAAACTATCTTAGTTCAACCCATGAGTGTGTTCTCATGGAATTATATGATATTGCCACCTCTGAGTAATCCTAAATTATTTAGGCCATTTTTTGAGACCAAATTTTACAGATTCAGAAATTAAGTTTAGTAAAGCAAACTAGAGAAGATTAGGTAGTGCTATGTCTAGGGAAGCTAGTTTTTCATTTATTGGTATTTAGTGGCTAGACACCTAGATTAGTGGTGATTGGAGATTGGACAGTGATGTCTCCTCAGAATCTAAGCATCTTTTCGATTCTCCAGTGCCTAAAATTGGGTGCCAAAATTTTGCTTACCTGTCACTTCTACAGAGAAATATTTGGTTCAACACCTTTCTAAGCAGCTCTTGGCTTAAAATTTGAATCAGTTGTGGGGTTCTGTTAAATGGGTACATTCCAGAGATCATTTTATGTGCTTTGAAATTCTTCCTGTAGTTCTCTAAGTCTCCCCAAATTTAGTAATTCAGATCATGTAGCACTTAAAATAATAAATCTTGAATTGGAATTTGATTCCAAGTTTATACACTGGGAGATAGGAACTTAATCTTCCTGTAGTACCAAGTAGGCATAATTTTCACTGAATCTTTGGTTAATCCCTTTGCCAATTGGAGAAATTGGTGTTAAGTTCTGCGTTTACTCTATTCATGGTCCTTCAAAAAAAAAATGTTGACTTTATTATAGTTTACTAGTGTATATTATTTAAAAGTATGTACTTTAGATCTCAAGTTACTAAGAATGTTTACTCAGTGTATTCTGTTGAAAATTATTACATGATATAGTCTAACCTCTTCTTCCATTTTGTCACATTTACATTTCTCATTGAAGTAAAAAAAAATCTTTAAATCAGACCTCACGCAATGCTTAGACTAGGGCTTGGCTCTAAGAAAGTCAATGAACATTTGCTATTATCAGATTTCTCTAGAAGCAACAGTACTTCGAATAAGATATGATTACTTGGGGCCTCCAAAATCATACCAGGAGGTCCACAAGGCAATATGATTTTGTCATATACTATGGAAATTATTGTCGTCTTCCTTATTGGTACAGGGGCCAGTTTTAGTACTAGTGGTGATTGAATCCATTACCTCCAGGCAAAAGCTCAGTTTTAAAAAAGTCAGTGTCACTTAGAATATCTTATGTGAAGTAGTAAAAATTAATAATTAGATTAAATCTTAACTCTTGGGTACGTATCTTTTTATAACCTGTGTAATGAAAAGAGACCAATACATAAAACATCTCTTCTACTGTCAGAAGTAAGATGGTGTCTCAAGAACTGCTTGAGTTGCGAACAAAACTACCCACATTTTTCATGAAATGCAATTTCAAACTTAAAGACCAACTGACAAACTATGCTTATTTAGATTTTAATAGTCAGCAAACTTCATTCATTTACTAGAAATGAACAGAATGAGCCTGAGACTTAAAGGAAAACAACTAACAGTGCTTGTTGCCAGCAATAACATTTGAAGTTTCACATGAAAAAGAGAATTTTGGAAATTTTATATCCACCACTGTAAGCTTGATAGTTTCCAAGTATGTACTTTTCTGATGAGACTGCTAGTAGTATTGACCAATGCAAAGTTTCTCTTTCTATAATGAACTATATCAACAATTTAAAGAGCCACACAATGAACTGATTTTTCCTAATGACAAACACAGTAAGTTACAAAATCAAGCATGGCTAAAAGATTCACCCAAATGTGAGACAGAACAATAGATTAAAATATAAAAGAATTAAAAAATGTATTGATATTTAGTTTCAGCTTCCACATTTCAATTCACTTTCAAGAAACTTCCATTTGTATAGAAAGGGACAATTATTTTGTGACTGTGTGTGTGTGTGTGTGTGTGTGTGTGTGTGTGTGATATACTAACTAATGAATAAAATGGTTTTTGGAGGATATTTATGATTTGATTTCAACAAGAAAGTTGTCAAATTGCTGTTTACTGTTTTTATCAATATAAAGCTAGCTATAATCTTGCAAAGTGCTCAAGATGATATTCTTATCTTTTGACTTTGAAATATCAGAAGAGAAATAATGCATCGCAGTTTAAATATTTTTAACAAAGTTTTGAGACCACATTCACTATCACTTGCTTCATTATGGTCATTTTATGGATTCCTTTATCCACTTTGCAAAGCGGAGTAGCTTCACTATCGTCTTTGTTCTAATTAGTGCCTTTACCTGACTAGAAATCGCATGTGGCTTTTGACTTTTTTCCTAATGAGTTGCTAAATTGTACCCTCTTTTTTAAAAAATTTTGTACATATTTTAAATCATTCTTCCTTTTTGTACTTTCTTCTTTTTAAAGTTGTTTCCACATTTGTTCCCTTTATTTCCATCCCCTTTTTCCTCCTCTCCCCTCCAGTCCAGATACTTATCACCCAATACCTGGATTTTTACAGTCCAGATACTCATCACCCAATACCTGGATTTTTACAGTAACTTCTAAACTGATCTTGGTGATTGTGGGCACATTAAAAATCTGCCTAAAGCAGCCCCATTGCCTTCCTTGTACCTGGTTGCCTTTCCATGAAAGACTTAAAAAGCCTAAAATGCCACCAAGGGCTCCAGAACTCCTCCCTTCCTCCTTTTGACCCATCTGTGCAGCCCAATGGAGAACGTGTGCTCCCAGTGGTCATCCTGCCTTTACAGTAAGCCACTGGTAAAGGGCTCTTTGAAGAGATGACATTTAACCAAAGACCTGAAGTCAAGAAGAAGCCATAGACATACACCCAGGGATGTGTGACTGGGCTGATCATGATCTAGTGGAGCAGTTTCCAGCAGACAAACTAAAACTAAAACCCTGAAAGGCTAATGTGGTCAAGAAGTAGACAAGAAACAAATGGCTAAGCAAGCAAGCTGGGTAAGGACCCAGTAAGTAAGAAACTTGATAATTAAGCCACAATTCTGAGGTCTATAGAAGACTGATAGCTCAGGGAGAACAGGTCCAGGGACTAGATATGGGCATAGGTATAAGATTCAGTCATGGATAAACTGGTTAAGTTTAAAATTCAGTAGAACCAGTAGTTAGCTTGGTGCAGTTCTTTAGAATAACAACCGGTTATTCAACAACAGTAATAACCATCATCATTGCTAGAGTATTCTACTTGTGACCATCTTCTGTTTCCTCGCCTTGCCTTCATAACTCTTATTTGGTGTCTTGTCCTCCTTGACCTAATTCTCAAGTCTTGGCAGAGTTTTGGAGTCTTTATTCAGTGTTTACTGTTCCCATTTAGTTATATTGCTGTTTTATATTTCATATAGTCATTGTGCCTTTATATTTTGCTACTATATGAGATTTTTCATGGTGAAGGATCACATCTTATTCTTCATATCCCAAATAACTGCATAGGTACAATGAAGTGCTAAATAAATGTTTACCAACTGAGAAAATGAATGAAAGAATGAACAGATGATGGCTTATCAAATCCTTTGTGAAATTAAACAGGGAAAATATATAAATTAATAGTATTTCAAAGATACATACATATAAGTATGTCCAATTTCACCCAGGTACTTTTCTTGCATTATGTCTGGTAATTCACACAGCAAGATAATATGGTGGGGAGTGAAATCACTTATCCTATTAAAACAAATAACTGCAGTGCTGAGTAGATAAAGGACAGCTGCAGAGTCATAGCTGGTGGCAGGCAAGGCTGGGAACCATGCTGAATTCTTCCTACTACTTCACATACCCTACCCAGTTTGCCCATGATCACAATGTGCCTGAGGTTGAACCCACAAACATGAGTACAAGAAGGAAAATTTCTTGTCAGAAGCAGACAGTTCTCGATAGCAATAAACTCTTTTATTAGGCAAGGGAGTCCCATCAACACTTTTAGTGATAGGATAAAATGCAATATACTATGATGGAAACAATCTTTGTGATATGATTGTCACTACTCTGGTTACCCTACACAGGCTGAATTACAAAGGGACCAATTAGGGGTTTAGTCCTCCAGTTGCAAAATTTAGAAGAATTTGCCCTAGAACTAGAAATGAAAGAAAAAAAATTATTTAGGAGATCGATATGGTAGGAGAAAATGACAGAATTGGAAGTTTCATTAGATATGGCATGGCAAGGAGAGATTAAAATATAACTATAGGATTATGAGTCCACAGGCCTCAAGAGCATTTGAGAATTTGGGATGGCATCAATTTGAGGAATGTGCTAAATGCTGCTTCATGTTCATTATATTTCTTAGGTATCTTAATGGTCCACTTAAAAATCATAGAATGGGTGAGTGTAACTCTTCACAATTCTCAGTGCCTTATCTTTAAATTGATGAGTTAGGTGATTTTGACCCCATACTCCTCTCTAAACTCTCTAAATTTATAAGATTCTTGTGAACTGGTGGTTCCCTTCTTCTGCATGCCCTTTCTTTCTCTTCTTATTTCAGAATGATGGCATGATCATTATGTACATAAATGGACATGATCATTATGTAGATAAATATGTTTAAAAACAAGTATGTAATTAGAAATTTATCCTAAGTTTTGTAAACAGTTTTGGTTTGAAAAGGCTGGAAATGTTTGTAACTATTTTTAGCTTCAGTAAGCATTGCTCAGCACAAGTACCTGCTTTTTTTTAATTGTTTAGGATGAGATTGGATGTTTTCTATTGTGGTTTTCTTGTCTTAAGAAAAAATTCCCTCACAGAAATTTGCAAAACATGAATTGGTAGCATAGGAAAAGCATTAGAGAGAAATATCATTATCATCTATTTAGTACAGAGCGGTCAAGTTTTAGAAACTGGCATATTGATTTATCACATTTTCTTTTCAATTCATTGGGATGAGTTGTTGAAACCAACAACCAGAATAAAAAAATAAACAAGGGGAAAAGGCTTAGAAGGCTAAGCAGAGGATATTAACTCATTTAAAAATTATCGAACACCAAAAATTAAAACATGCGGTCATGCTAGATATTGGCTACACAGCAGAACACACAAGGGGTGGCCCCCGCCCTCTCAAACTGATATCTAGAGCATGAAACTATGGCACACAGGCACTAATCACATAAATGATTAGAAGTTCTAAATGGAGAATTGCAGGTGAAACGGAAGGAAAAGAAGACTAACTTTGGATGGAGGGGGGTGGGTGTTGGCCTGGTAAGATATTTTAGGAGCAAGTGGAAAATTGCAGGCTAAGTAGGTGTTAGCAAAGCAGCAATGCTGGGAAAGGGATGTGAATATGTGAGGTTGGAATTAAAATAAGTCTATGTAGTTCTGGAATAAGGAGAAACAGGTAAGACTTGAGTCTTGTCAAAGAAGTCATGTGAAAGAGAATGGACAGCACCACAAAGGAAATAGCAGAGCTATTGGAGGGAAGTGACAAAAGAAGCTTGGGTACTAACGGGATCAAGATATTGCTGGAGAAAGCTTTGGAGGGGAAATGAATGAAGGCTGAGAATAATTTCCTTAACTCCTCTAAGAAACCACCCCCCCAAAATTTTAAATACCATTTTAATGCCAACATTTAAGAAGAATATAACCTCATAATAATGGTAAGCCTTTTAATTTCTCTGAAAGGACAATTCATAACATTTTTGTGCATGTCATTTTCCTCATTTTTCTTGTTTGTTCACAAAGTCAACATTTGTCACACCCAAAATGGTCCAGAGATTGAATTTTGTAAACCTCAGCTCTACCCATTTTAGAGACAGGGAAGAAAACAAGACAAAACAAAAACAATCCTGCCTTTACCTGTGAACCAAACACATCCAAGATCACTGAAGAGTTTATAGTTTCATTAAAATATGCCCTAAATCCACAGCTGCAACTTTTAGGGTAGACTATAGGGAGGCTTAACTTCTCTTAGTGAGAAGGGGGCATAAGTTCATTGAAATAGGACAGATGTTTCTCACAATATCCCTTTGCTTTGATGGCTACTAGATTTGTAAATATTCCCTTGGAAGAAACAACACAATTCTGATGAATCATCATGATGTTTTCAAAAGTAATCTCAGAAAAGGAACAGAAACAGAAAAACTCCTATTTTAAGACTTCCTCAACTTGTGATATTTTCCTAAGGAAGATACATATAAAATTATCTTCTCCTGTCATGCAGCCAGGTAGCCATTCCCCAGAAGTCTTGCTACCGCTCTTGATCTGAAGAATGGGGGTTACCAATACTCTGTAAACACATAGATTTCCCAGATGCTTTCTACCCTGTCTCCATGTTTGCCCCCTGTCATCACTTCCTACATTTGCAAACATTAATTGGAAGGTGGAAGTGGAGGGAAGTGGGGAAGCTAGTTGAGGGTGTTAATCTTCTCCATACATTGCATTTACTGCTTTATAGTCAAACAACTTAAACTGTTGTCAATGGAATGATTTGGAATGGAGAAGGCAAAAATACCACAGTCATAAGAATTAAACACAAAAGGATAGTACATGCATGCATCTTCAAAATGTTTAACATGGAGCTTGTAAACTTTCTAATATGCATTTAAAAAAAAAACAATAAAATTTTCCAGAAAACAAAGTACATTTATATAAAAACTCTAAACTTTCTTATTGATTTCTTATTTACTTGGGAGCACTTTCTTTAGCTTCTGAGGCACAATTAATTTATCTATGATTAGGCAATAGGAAATGGCTACAAAAATAAATATGGATTTGAAGTCCAAGATTTGGTTTAAACTCTGACAGTCAGTCTTAGGTTTATCACCTACTCTCCAAGAGTCCATGGTTTCCTCTCCTTCTAGGGAATGATAACAGTATCATCTGGGGCAATGCTGTCAGGAACCCCCTTTATTCTAGGGGTCACGCACACAGTATCAGCAGATAACTTCCATTCTCTGGAAAGACTTTTTTCCCTAAGTCCTCTTGCCTGACTCTCTGAGGACTTAAAAGTAAAGAAAACATTCTGTAAGACAAAATCTCCTCTATTTACCCAAATTGTTTTTCATAACTTTTATATGGCAAAAGTGACTCCAATTAAGTAAACCAACCCACTTTGTCCAGATGTAAGTTTGTGAGGTAAGCAGTAATTTGAAGTTTAAATCTTAGTATAACGTTATTAAATACATACAACATTTAAAATAATAAGTCCCGAGGTGAGTCTTTGAATTATCATTCTCAAACAGATCATCTTCTCTTACGGTGTGGTCTGTTTTATTACTGTAGTTAACTTTTGTCAAGCTGTCTCAACGCGCCATTTTCATGTTGTTGTTTTCTTTAATTATGAAATGATATTTATTTACAAAAGCAGTATTATGGATTTATAAAGGTAAATTAGTCAAGCAATGGGTTAAAAGGTTGTAATCATCTTGAAAAAGAAAAATTAAATGCTGTGTGTTGTTATTATTATATTATTCAACAAGAAAATAAATTCTGATAAAAGATTTAAGTTTTCAAATACCCATTAGCAGTTACATCTTATTCCCCCTACCTATGTGCTCCAGACAGTCACTTCCATTCTCCATGTACTTGTCAATTCTGGATATTCTCTCAATGGAGTGACATAATATGTGACTTTTTATAACTGGTTTCTTTCACTTAGCATATGTTTTCAAAGTTCTTCCACGGGTAGCATGTATCAGTCTGCTACCTTTTTTACTGCAAAATAATATTCCATTGTGTGAATATACTACATTTTGTTATCCACTCATGGCTTGATAGGCACTTGGATTGCTTTTACATTTTAATTATAAATAATTCTGCAATAGACATTTGTGTACCTCTTTGTATGAATTTTATGGATTGATTCTGCCTAATTTTCAGTCAGGTTATTTGTCTTTTTACTCTTAAGTTATGAGTTCTCTGAGGGGGTCTGGCAAAATGGCAGCAGAGTGATGCCAGGTTAACCTCCTTCAACCACATATAACAAAACTGATGTAAAACAAGGCCAAATACCCCTGAGAGAAAAATTGAATACCATAGTCCATAATAGGAGCATCAGCCTATTGGAAAGGGACAGGAAAACTTTAAGTGACCCTGTTTGGAGTGCAAATCACAAGAGAGAGAAGTGGCAGCAGTCCAGAGCCTCCTGTTGCTACTGACCAGGGTACCTGCCGATTTCAGAGCTCCTAAGACCCAGCACTGCACAGGATAAGAGGTGCACAAGTAGGCACCCAAGATAGAGGGTGCATTACTGAAGAGCTGCAGAGGTGTGGGCCCAGAGTGAGGACTACTGGCATGAATCGAAGTTCATAACACAGAACAGCTGTAGCCTAAGTGGGCTCAGAACACCTGAACTTCCCTATGGAAGAGGCTACTATTGAAGCCCAGACTGAGTTACCCAAACCATCTGCCACCCCCCACCAAGAAATGCTTCATAAGAAGAAGTTCAATTTTCTAAGTCTACTGGAGGCGATCTTTCGATGCCTATTGCCCCAGTCCTGTCTTATACTATTACCTTTCTCAAGTAGCAGCAAGCCCCACAACTACTCCATGATGTGAAAAAAATAAAGGTGAAAATCTATCCCTACTAAAATCCATACAAAAATGAAAATTGAGTCAGAAGGACACAATATAGATTCCAAAACAAAAATCCCTGAAAGGAGCTCTGACTCAATGGAGTTGTGATGCTTGATGGAAGGGGAATTCAGGGCAACAGTCCTCTCAATGCTGATGGGACTTAAAAATGAAAAAAAAAAAAAAAAAAAAACAAAAACAAAACAAATAGAGGACATAAAACAACATAATAAAGATAATGAAAATATGAGGCTGCTGCATTTAGAAATAATGGAATTAAGAAACAATATAGCTGATTTTAAAAATACAATTGAGGGCCTCAATAGCAGAAAAACAGAAGCAATGGAAAGAATGAACTGAGAACACAGTGTTTTAAATAGAAGAGAACAAGGTAGAGAATAGAACAAGAATAGAACAAGGTAGAAAAAAAGGAATGAAAACAGTGGGAGGGGTTACTTAAAGGGAAACAATATCAATATCATGGAAATCCCAGAAGGAGAAGGAATAAAGAAAGGTAAAGAAAACCTATGTAGAGTAAATGAGAGCATTATCAGGTTTTTCCGCCCTCCCCTCAATGATAGACCGCTGCAGGCCTACACGCGTACCTGATGGCGGCACCTGGAGTAGGGTGTGGGCATGCGTGAGTGGGCGCACCTGGGCCAGAGACTGGGCTTATAAGCAGCGGCAGAGCAGCAGAGAACAGAGCGGAAGCAGCAGAGGACTGCTTGGGGTACAGCAGAGAGACCATGAGACACTGCCAGAGAGCCCATAAAGAGTGAAGGTTCACCCGGGGCTAGAAGGCCTGCCAGCATCCTGGCCCCCCGGGGCCCCCTTGCCTGCCCTGTACCTGATTGCCTCCCTATAAGAGACCATTAAAAGTCTGCCAAAGCCACCGAGGACTCCAGGACTCCATTACCTTTAGAATCTTCTGTGAAGTTCTATAGAGAACCTGTGCTTTCTGGTATCATCCTGCCATGACAATCCATTTAAAGAAATAATCACTGAAACCATTTCAATCTGTGAAATGAATCAGAAGTTGTGATCCAAAAAGTTACAATGATAATAATAATAATAATAATAATAATAACAACAACAACAACAACAACAATAATGTCAGACAGACATACACCAAAATGTTACAGGGCAACCCTGATATTCAATGGGGTGCCTGACTGTGGGTTCTCACCTGTGCGCATAAAAGGACTTATAATAAGAACAATTGCAGGCACTCACAAAAAGGTTAATAAAAGGTTTATTTACAAAAACCTGAACTTCCCTATAGAAGGAAGGGAAATAAAAAATCAATAACTCAGGGGCAAAAAGAAAAAGAGAGATAAATCTCCAAATACGTCCTACCAGATCCAAAGAGCTGGAAATCCTCAATGGCACGCTGTAGCCCAGAGAGAAGCAAGAGCGCCCCAAGGTCCAAAACTCTCGTTATATATCCAACATGTCTGCTTAACTCCACCCCTCAGTTTCCAGTAATCGTCTCTTCGGGATGATGATGGAATTAAGGGATAGGTAGCCCTTAGTGTCTTGGATCTCTTTGGTCTGAGGTGGGGTCCATAAACCTTCCTGTGGAGTTTGTTGCAGACTTCCTTTTTCCCCCCAACAAAAACATATGGTAGTAAAGCTGCCAAGAACCAACAGCAAGGACAGTATATTAAAAATATCAAAAGTAAAAGGGAACATCAATCAGAATGTCAGAAGACTTTTCAGCAGAAAAATTACAAACACAAAGGGACTAGAAAAAGATATGGAAAATACTCAAATGCTTTACCCAACAAAATTAACAATCAAGATAGAAGCAAAAGTAAGGAGCTACATTTTAAAGCAAAAATGAAAAGAATTAAACACCAAGACTCATGCATGTGAAAGAAATCCTAAAAGGATCATTATAAAGTAGCAGAACAATGAATAAACACTGAGATTGTAACAGGGTGGTCCCCAGGAGAAAGAGTGTGTCCCAGGTTCCCTGTCCCACCCAAGGTAGGGTGGAACTGAGCAGGATATAAGAAGCTTGAGAACAGAGAGGACGCACACAGAAGACACACAGAGGACTCACACAGAGGAGACAGAACACACAGACAGAAGACAGGAGGAGACAGAAGAAGGATGGAAAGCCAGAAGAGGCCCAAGGAGCAGACAGACTTGTAAAGAAGCTGCACTGGCCTGGACTGATTGAAATAGATATGGGTGAGAGACTTGTGGGGAAGTTAGTGATGGCTATGTTGATTTTGGTTTTGGTTTTGTCCTGTTCCTCTCAGAATTGTCTGACTGTATCTGACCCTTTTGTATGGGTCCCTGACGAAAGGTATTTTGGTTCCTCCCAGAATTGTCTGGCTGTTTCTGACCCTTGTGTGTGGGTCCCTGCCAAAAGCTGTTCTAGACTTGTGCCAGGCTTTCGAGACTTGCTTTGGGCCAATCCCGTTTGGGTGGACTTGTACCCACGAAGAGTTGGATAACATGGGGTGCTTGACTTAGAAAATATATTCTTTTTCTTCTCTGTGTTTTCTGATTGTATTAAAGTTTCTGTTTCCATAAAAGGTCCTATATGTTTTGTATTGATGTGGTGGATGGCAGAACCCATTTAAGAACAGGGCAGGTCTGGGGTTTCGGGGGTGTCCCTCTTCCTGCTCTATAACGAGATCACAGACACCCAACTTACTTAATTTGGAGGAGAAGGCAAGTAACAATGTGGTCCACTAGAACCAGCCAGAGACCAGACAGTCCAATGACAGACACAGATAGCCCTTCATATATTAACCTTAGTAGAACCCTCAAACCATACAATACCAGAATCACAGAAGACAACAGAAATGGAACTTAAAACATAATAGGAAGTCCTCCCGCCCCTCCAAATTAAAAAGAGAAGGAAAACCAAAAACAAAATATAACAAAATGGCAATAAGCACTTATATCTTAATAATCACCTTAAATGTCAATGGCCTGAACCACTAGTCAAATGACAACATCTGACTCTGGATTTCAAAACAAAGTTCAACTTTCTGCTGTTTACAAAACACTCACCATATCAACAAAGACAGGCACCAACTTAAAGGTTGGAAGACCGTTATACAAATAATAAATGGCAACAACAACAAAGAAATTAGGAACAGTTACAAAAGGTAAAAGGATATAAGAAGCACTATATTATGATTGATTCTAATAAAAGAAAAAAACCACTCACAAATATATATTCACTGAATGATAGAAATGAAAACAAAAGGATTTGAAACTTTGGCTACAGAAAGCAAATAATACAGATTTAATGATGGGGTCTGCAGAAATTATATTCTTTGAAGATGCTACAAAAGAGTTAGGGGACTGTACTCAGTATTTGGTTAAAAGCAAATTTAGAAGATCCTTGGTTGAAAACAAAATATACTAAATGAACATCAATCTTTAAAGCTACTAACCAATTCTTATGGAACATTGATAAATTTAATCAGTCTACCGTCTTTATTACAGTGATAATAGCTTTTGGAATTTACACTGCAAATTTATAACTCAACCTGATTTGATCACCCCTATCCCCCACCACCAAAAGCTTAACCTAAGTATTATATATTCTTCGATATGCCTTTAACCATAAACGTATGAACCCATGCTTATCCACTCAGGTGCTATGAGCCTGGGGAGAAAATATTTGAAGGGAGTTGCTTTTTAAAGTGGTCTTCAAAATATATAGTATGTATTTTGGGTTTGTTATAAAGTTTACCTTTTCAAATAATTCAAAAATACTGTTTATTCATCTTTCCGATTTTGTTCTTATTTGCTTTAAAAAAAGAGGAAGTAGTAAGACTCAAGGACAAGATGTTTCTCTCTCTCTCTGTCTCTGTAATGTGGGTTTGATTATTATTTAAGCATGTTTTCTGACTTCAGACTCATTGTTCTAATAACTAAACATTCACCTTTAATATGCTCTGCGAAAACAGTACTCCCCCTTTTCTCTTTAACGCCACCTTAAGAAAGAAAGAAAAAAAAAAAAAAAAAACACCACCACCCTGCAACATCTGCAGCAGCTAGAGTAATCCAGCCCACATTTTAGCCCCTCCTACCAAGGAGAAGCGTTTTACTTCTCTGAAGTCCTCGGGCTGAAAAAGGATCCCGACGGAAAACTAGAGGCACAAAGGAACCTGAGGAATCTCATGTAACTCTGGGAACTGTAAGCATTACATTTACTCTTCCCCGCTCCACCTCTCTCTCCCACCCTTTTACCTTTGAGTTTATGCCTTACTTGGAAGGAAGAAGGAATACGGGAAACCTGGTTCCCTGCTTTGCAAAACCTGTTTGTCCCCTGCCTTTGAAAAAAGTCAGATGAGGGATCTTCTAACCAATAATCCTTTGCTTTCCCGGGTCTAAATGTTCAGTGGAGTCGGGGTCTCCTCAGTGACAGCCCAGAGCGGAAAGCCAAATTAATGTGAACATTCAAAAGGGCTATGAGGTGGCCCTCAGCTCCACGTGACGCCATGCGGTGTCACCCACCCCCAGACTCCTACAGCCTGCTGTTTGACATCCCTGACGTTCTGTCTTGGCTAAGAAGTTTGTTGAGTCATTTAACGTTTTAATTTAAAAAAACAAAATGTCATTTCAGTTACATTTTCTGTGTGGCAGAGTTAAGGAAAAGAAAGAGAATATTGAAAAATTAATTGTAATCTGGCTGGTATTCCTGTTCGCCCTTCCCCTAATTTATTTGATGTGCCAGGAGACAGAACACAAAACTAGATGCTGGAAAAGACTTAATCAAATAATAAAGTGAAGTTTTGAGTGTGGATATTATTTCAGTAATTTTGTTTTAAAATAAGCAGTGAAAAAAGGCATTTGGATTTGAAATAATAGTAGCTTAACATATCTAAGTCTCCTATAATTTGTAATCTTTTGTCTTAAAAGTACTTTTCACTTCAAAAACTAGAACAAGAAATGCTCTTCACACTGGTTGATGATGCCAAGGCATATGGGGATACTGGAGGCATAATTTTTGGATGGATGTCAATTCTCAATTTAGGATGTAAGCAAATATATCCTCTGGGTTCAAGGAGAATTTATGTTTTGGCTTCTTCTGTTTCTGTTTGTTGTATAAATCTGGAATTGTAATTCAATAGATATTTGCAGGGGATAGTAATAAAATAAACCGCTAAGAGTTTTAATATTATATTCCAGAGTTCTTCCCTAGCCAGTCAAGTTTAATGTTGGGTTAAAAAAAAAAAAGCATTTTGCTTCTTTCATTGAATAGAGGAACAGCTAATTTAAAATTAAGCAATAATTGTGAAATGCATAGAGAAGTGTTTAATCTGCATTTACTCAAAGCAGCTTTACAAACTTCCTGTAGGGCAACATATTTTATGGAACAAGAAACCTCTCTTCTTAACACTTGCAGATACCTTTGAAGTATTTTACATTTATACTTAATTAGGAAAACACAAACTGTTAAATAGATATTTTAATACCAGATAAAGTTCATTTCATAGAGATAATTTGACCTGTGTCTTTAATCCATTAATAGCATTCCTAGTATCATTCCTTAGAAAGCAAAGTCATATAACCAAATCATTTACTTGTTAAAAAAAATATGTTTCAGGAATCAAAAAAAGAAGACAGAAGTAGTTGTGATTCCTTTTCATAGAGTCCGCCTTTCATTTACAGTCATTTTCCCCCTTCCCCCTCTCTTTCTTGCAGATTTTACAACTTTAGATATTCTCAGTACCCCCTTTTTAATCACAGATTAATTTACAAATTTTATGAAAGTTGTAGACTCTTCCCCTATAATAATGCACACATGTTCCACCAACTTGCACAAATTTCTAAACACCTTTAGGAAATAAAAAAAAAAAAAAAAACTCAAAATATTTCATGTAACAAGGAAATGAAATATTTCTTAAAATCTGGAGTTTTCTGGTATCAAATAAATGATTAGCAAATCATTTTACCCATAAGAACTTATTAGGCTTGACATTACATTGTTAGATGTCTATATTTACTGCTTTCATCCCAAAATTCCTTGTACTGTTTTATAATATTCTTGTTTATTACAAAGATAATTCATGCTCACTGTTTAAATTTCATTAAATATAGAAATTGCAAAGAAGAAAAGGAAAGAAGTTACCTATAATCCTCCTAAGGACTAATTACTTGTAAATGTCATTCATTCATTCAATCAACAAATACTACTGAGTACCTACCATGAATCAGCACAAAGAGGCTAGGAATTCATGTATGTGCATCTCTTCATACTTCTAGACATTTTTTTCTCTCTATATATTCGCATGTATATTTATATAAAATTGTAATTACACTTGTTAAAATATATACTGAATCATCGACGTGAATTGTGAATTGCCTTTCCAATGTCCCTAAAAATTTGTTTTAATTTAATTTCTAATATAGTAAATATAAGTACATATAAGTCACATAATCAAAGGGGAACCTTAATAATTTTGAAGAATGTTAGGGATCTTAACATTAAAGGCCAAATTTTGAACCAAAAATAGAAATTCTATAAATACTGGTTTTCTCAACTTGGAGGATTTTCTATACCGTTTCCTGAAACCCTTTTAAAAAATGGATGGGTTATGTAGACAGTTTAAGTGAGGCGTTTTTAGTTTCATCAACAATCTATTCTACAAAATTGGGGAAACTGGAGAGGGTTCAGAGAAGGTGGTAGGCTCTCCCACAGCCCTAGGACTATCCAAACTGGTTTAAGGTAAAGAAGATGGAGCTAGGATTACATGGCATTTCTTTACAAAGGTATTGTAAGAAAAATAGTGCCCACGTTAGTCAAGAACCAACTTTTAGAAACAAATTTAAGTTTTAGCCAACTCTCATCTTCTGCTTCTTGACAATTAGGGCAATAACAGTTCGGGGAACCAAAAAGTTGGTCCTGAAGTTCTTTCCGATGAAGACGGCAAATAGAGCAGATATTGTTATCTTTTGATCTCAGAGCTTGCCTGAGCAGGGAAAAATGTGCCAATATTTTGCAACTCTTGCTAGGTGGTTTTCATTTGTTTTATTCCTTCTGATTCTTAATCTACCCTTATAACATTCTTTGAAAATAGAGTTTGTCTCACCTTTCTACAACTGTAAATTTAAATAATCCAGTGTTAACCATAAGCAGATTTGCAAAGCTACATTGCCAGTCCCTTTACTCACTTACTGAATTCAAGTGACTTCAGAGAAACTCAGCAAGCACCTCTAAGTGATCCCTGTCAGAGTTTAACAAACTATTTTTCACCAATTCAGGGAGTTTTAATGAAAACCAACTACATAGTAGGCACTAAATTTAGGGCATACTTGATTGAATGAGAAAGATATGGCTAATAGCCTCTTGGAATAGACAGATAGTTAATATGTGAATCAGTTGCTGTCTTTTCCTTAATATTCTTCATTTGCTTGACTTCTGAGGTCTTCAGGAAACTGTAGGTATTAGAGGTAACCATATATTTTGAATTAGGAAAAAAAGTCCATAATATGTGTAGTTTCACTATTCTATAGTACTGAAGACTCACATATTTATAATACTCAACTTATCCTTGCTTAGATTTTAATTTTATTATTTAATTTATAATATGTTTTCTAATATCTGATTAGGAGAAAATATCAGGGGCAAACAATGTTTCCCATTGCAGATAGCATTTTGTGCTTTATCAAGAGATTGGTAAAGTACTTCATTCCCGCAGTAACCATGTGAATTCGTAGAGCAGGTAGCGATGAGGAAAATGATGTATTAATGTCCTGTCTTTTGGTTTCCACTTTGAATTTTTATGTGCTTCAAATGATTAATTGATTGGTTTATATTTTCAGTTTTAATGCTTGTTATTTAAGGCTGTCAACTACTTCCTATTTGAAAAACTGTAGGAAAGAACCAGAAAGTACACATCCTCTGTTTCCATATTAACTCAATTGTTTTGCTCTCACAACTAACATAACAATGGAAGTTATAAAAACATTTAGGAATGATTGAACAAGTAATGGATGGTTTAGAATTTTTTATTTTGTAACTAACATTTTATGTTTACATATGCCACTCTAAGAAAATAAAGCCTATTAGGATTTGTCCAGAATTATAAAGTAGACACATTATGGGTTATAGAAGAGGTACTAACTTTATCAAAGGTTTTTTTGTTTGTTTGTTTGTTTTTTTGCCATTTAGTAATAGAACACTATTTTGGAATAGTCTAAGTAGAACCCAGAAAGTCTGTGGTCTATGGTTATTAATCCTGGCAGTTAGCAGGAATCTTTTGTATCAAAATGGCTACTCTGATCATGGATCTATCATTATAGAAAAAAAATCATTATTATTTCATCTTTCCAAATAATACAATAGCTTTAGTAAGCCAAGTGCTCCTTTTCAGAGGTAATAACCAACTTTACTTACAAAATGGTTAATTATACACATGCATGCCTTCATAAGAAACAATACATAGGTCAAAGCTGACTGTTTTTTCCAAGTTGCCACTAGAAACTTTAGGTCAACAACTGATTTCTGAGTTCAGTCAGTAAATTGACACACCTCCTGTTTGCCCCACTCTTTATTGCCCCAGGCTTTTAGATAAGCAAATTGAATGCAGTGGAAAGGTAGTAAGCTGGAATGTTAGACTGCTAGTGGGAGGAGATGTTCCTGTTGAATTCTCTCATCTGTAATTGTAGAAGAGAGGTTGTCTGCCTGCAGTAGTCTAGGGGTAATTAAGTGCTACCTTCAAGTTTTCCTCAGATTCTTGGTTTTATTAATTATTGAAACCAAGGAGTAACCATTTTGTGGACTTTTTACATGTATTTTATACATTATTATTAAGGTATATATAAAAAATATAGAAAAGCAATCTGGGGGAAAGTGTGTGAAGGTGCATTTGGTTATGGGACATGCTATATAAATTCATTACGATTAAGATTTCTTAATATCGGGCCTCCCTGGTGGCACAACGGGTTAAGCGCAGCACTGTGAAGCTGTCCAGAGCCACTGCAGCACGAGTTCCATACCTGGTCAGGGAGATTCCCACATGGCACAGCAGACCTCTCCTGTCTCTCCTGCTGCTCCCCTCAGCAGTGTATTTCAGTCAATCTGCCTGTTCTGCTCCCCACTCTGTCTCTGGTGAATCCTTTCACCACTCCACACCTCTGGCCTATTCCCCAGCTTATATGCATAAATAAATAAATCTTTAAAAAAAAGAGATTTCTTAATATCTATCAGGCCCTGTATCTACCACAAACCATAAACAGGTATCAACTTCCTTTCTACTAAACTTTCATGTAGAGACAGATAAATTTAAAATTGGTTGAGGTCATAAACTTAGACATCAAAGGGATAACACTAAAACATCTCTGTGACTTTTAATAGTCTTCTAAACCACTATTTTCAATGTATGATGGGAATTCAGATTCAATTAATAACTTCAAAGTATTGTTACACCCTTCATTCTTAGAGAAGTTGATGCTATCATTGTAGGAAGATTTTTCACAGCAAAAATTCTAATTTAAAGTGGTATCTTGGTTATTCAAATATTTAATTGCAAAATATTAAGATCTATACTTATTAAGTATATATGTAGACTATACATATAAATATATGTATATATAAATACTTGTATTTATATGTATATATGTGTATTTATATGTATATATGTGTACATTAAGCACATATCAAGATATATGTTGGTGTACCAAGTACACTTATAATCTGCTATTTGGTACTTATTTTTTGAGGTGGTGATGATCAGGGTTTAATATTATAAAATATATACAAGTTCACAATATTTATATGGGATTTTTTTTCTTATTTTTTTCAGTGATTATGCCTCTGTTGTCAATGAGGTACAATGAAGAAATCAATTTTTTGAGACTAATTTAGTGTATGCAGAAATTCTTACTATCTGCTTAAATTATGTTTTAGACTGACAAAATTGGCTTGGTTGATTAATACTTTATGAGCTATTGTCATAGTGAAAAAAACACTCTTGTATAAATCATAATTTTCTGTGAAGAAAATTATTTTCTAGGTATTTTATGAATAATATAGCATGCATAGGAAAATAGTAGGAAAATTTATCTTTTTAATGTTTAGAAAAAAACAGGTATTATAAGAAGCAATTTAGATAGTCTGTATTTTCTTTTTTTTCACTTACCTTTCGGATTAAGAAAAATACAGATGCTAATATAAACCAGGAATTTTCAGCCTTTGGGCTATGTACATTTATTCTTTCATGAATTCAGGGAATTTTAATTAAAACAACTGCATGCTAGGCTCTGTGCTACATTTAGGGCATGTGGTTGAATAGGGCAGATATGGTTAAGTCCCTCTTTGAGTAGAAAGATGATAATTAAGCAAACAATAAATAGATAGCTAGATAGACACCTTCCCTATAGGAAAGGTTTATTGAGAGATAACTTTTTTAATATAATTTTTTGAAGTAACCTTGCATTATAACGTTATATTTCAGTTATGCATCATTAAAAATCTACATGTGTATTATACCACATCATTAAGTTCTCCATTAAAAGTCTAACTCTACATTTAGAAAGGGAGGGGGAGGATAATGCTCAAAATGGGGAGAAAAGAGCACAAGGGACTATGGTGACAGTTCATGTGTCAATCGGTGGTGGATAACCTATGAGGAATACACAATGATGTAAAAGACATAAATAATAATTTAAAAAAAAGAAAAAAAGTCTAACTCTATCCTTCACCACACACTTGACCCCATTTACCAGATTGATTCATCCCTATTCCCTCTTCTAGTAACCACCAATTTGGTCTTATAGTCAAAGTTTTTTCTGTTTCATTTAGTTCATTTTTTAATTTATGAACCACATATAAGTGAAATCATATGTTGTTTATCTTTCTCCATCTGACTTATTTCATTAAGTATCATACCCTCTAGGTCCATCCATGTTGTTGCAAATGTCAGGATTTTGTTGTTTTTTTATAGCTCAGTAGTATTCTATTCTGTGTAAATTCATATTGCTTATCAATCATCTGTCAGTGGACTTTTAGGAGGTTTCCCACTCTTGGTTCTTATAAATAATGCTGCAGTGAACATGGGTGCACATATCTGAGAGGTAGAATTTAAGCCAAGATTTTAGGGTGAAAAGTCACACATTGGAGGTAAATGCAATGAGAATGGTGTGGTTCAGATTGGCAATTGAAGTAGAGAACACTTGCAAATTAGTCTGTCACAAGGCAAAAGAATTAGATGGAAAAACGGGGATTAGGATGATAATCTCTGGATCAAAGGAAGGAAGGTAGTTCCAAAGGCACCAAAAGACTGAATAAGATAAGATGGCTTTTGGAAACTCGGAGATCGTCAGTGCTCTTGACTAAGCACAGTTTCAGGGCAGTAGTGGGATGGAAAGTGCTAAGTTAAAGAAGGAAGTAAATGGAAGAGGAAGACTATGAGGACATGGATACAGTGACAAGTGGCCTTTCAGAGAAATCTGTAGTGCAACACAGAAAAAAAAAAAATGGAGACATGGAGGGAAAAGGAATATGACATAGAGGTAGACTATAGCAGGCTTACCAGTCATTTAGCCAGTAGAAAATAAAATCTGATGATTTAGAAAAGAAAAGCATGACCATAAGAGTGAAGTCCTAGAGGAGGGACTAGATTTTTGCATCCAGATTGCCACTGGTGGCGTCAGATCTATCATGGGAAGAACAACTCTGCCTCCTTTGTGACAGGGAGCAGGAGAACCATGTGCAAATTTGGTGGTGGGAAGATGGGAGACTTCCTTCTGGTACTTTGTATTTTCTCAGTGAAAGGAGAGGAGATCACCAGCTAAAAGCAGGGGAGGGGAAGAATGTGAAATGAGGAGGAGAAGAAAAATCATTTCTTAGAATGGGAATGCAAGTTGACTTAAAAGGGGTAGAGAACCATTTTGGTCTTATTTTAGGTTTACTTCCTCAAGACTCAATCTGCCCATTTAAGTGGTTTTTCTCTGGCTGTGTCTAAATGCTTGGAGCAAATCCAGAAAAAAATGAAATGGTGGGGTTCTACTTGAGTGGGAGTTTTTAAAGAATAAGAAAAGCCTTTAAATGAAGGACCAGTGCACTAAGCAGAAAACAAAATAAATCACCTAAAACAAAATGCTTGTAAATTCATGAACTTATTGAATAAAGGTCCTTTTATCAAAAATAGTTATTGACTAGTAGGGAGTAGTCACACCTGGGTTTGATTTCCTGTCTTTTTTCCTTTCAAACTCTTGGACTCATTATCCAGCCAAAGAAATCTCAATGCCTCTACCTGTTCCAGGAGCCATCGTGCTTGAGTCTTTTTACTTTATGTCCTAGTTGGTAGAATTATTGTTGTCATTTTAAGGTCTGAATGCTTAACAGCTACCTTACCTACCTTTATGGGATGCTTACCTAAGTTCCTGTGCCCCACATATGTGACACCTCTCAGCTTTTCTCCAGGTTCCTGCAGGCACGTTCATGCACCTACTAGACAACTCTATAGAATTTGATGCCTTATAACTCTATCATGTGAAGATGACTAAAACATTCAGCAATGATAACCAAACACCAAAACTGAGGGGCTTTCTTTTACAACCTTGCTGTAAGAATATTCTTTCTTCGAAATCTCTCATGCAGCTAAATCTCTCATGCAACTGAAAGTCATTTCCTTTTCTTTTTTTCAATCCTTTGAGATTTAGAGAACATCTGGTTGTCAGAATGAAAGTGATTCTGTTCAAGAACTAAAATAATACTGTTGATATACTGAGTCTCGTATTTTCTCAAAGTTCAAAATCACATTAAAAATTCATTAGCCATTTATCATAAATCCTCTTAACATTAAAGTGCTATATAGTTGTATCCTATTGATGGCCAGGCATGTCCGTGAATAGAAGCAATGAATCAGACAGCTGGGTGGTCTAGAGGCGAAGCTCTTTGTGGTGAAATGCTCTTGGGTTTGTTTCTGCCTGGATGTTTCCCAACTGCCTTGCTGGATACTCCAGAGGTATCCTGTGTCCACCTGTAAGGTGACAATGTCATGGTTTAGAAAGTCATGCTGCATGTTACTCTTGCCCAAATTTGTTAGACTTTGGTTTAGATATACTAATATAACTTCTTCCTGTCTAAAAAAAATGGATAAATAAAAACATTGTTTTTTTAATTTCATATTTTGAAAAAATGAGGATTTATATCTACCAGCAGAAACTCAATGGAAACATTCTTATAGGTTTTCATTAATGTCCTTGGCACTATTTTCTAGCTTTTTGAGCAAAAATTGAGGAAATATAAATTTCATAATTTGTATCAAATACAGTATTTCTAGCTCATTTCAGATGCATTTATTGTTCAGATGTGCATACATGCTCATTATGGTACTGACGGGGTAACTGGTACAAAAGATCTGAGTTTTGTTATTTTACCCATATTGTGCTGCAACATCCGAAGCATGCATAAATATTATTTGAGATCTACTAAACCACCATGAAATCTGTGTATTTCAATATAATTGGTTTCTTTTGCAATCCAATGTCTTTATTTAATGAATTTAATGTAAGACTATATGAAGGAGTGTCTGGCTTACCTGACTGCCAAAGGGGTCCATAGAAAAAAAAAGACTGAATATCTTGAAGGGGTACTCTCCTCAAATGCATGCTTTCTATTTGCAGCAATTGTTACCCTGCAAAAGCCTGGGTTTCTTACACAGTGAAATACTATTCAGCTATAAAAAGTTGTAATCTTACCATTTGCAACGTTGACTGTGCTAGAGAAATGTCAGAAGGAGAAAATGTCAGGAGAAAGACAAATGATCTCATCGTATGTGAAGTTTAAAGAAACAAAAGAAATGAGCAGACAAAACTAAATTTAAGCTAATCCTAGGAATAGAACTTTAAAATTGAGAACTTTAAAATAGGAGGGGGAGGGATGGGAAGCAAAACAGGAAGGGGGCCCAATGGACTAAGGTGGAGGATTAAGGGATCCTTACTGGGGGGTGTAGTATGATCACATGTATCTGAAGAGGTATGAACCTATACTCCTAAATCATATACAGTGGTGTAAACCAATGTTAACTTAAAAACAAGAAAATACAATTAAAAAAAAAATTAAGCCAAAGTGAATTGCCATTTACAGTGTCAAGAAACACATTTCTAAAACTTCTTACTATCTGAAAAAAAATGGTGATGTGTCAAGTTTCAGACCTTGTATATGTTTCTCTTATGTGTAGCCACTAAACCTTACAATATTGCCTAACATGGAACTATGTAGGCACCTCTGATTCTCCACACTCTACTTTTTCTATCAATTTTCTCTGCTTGAACATCAGAGTCAGCAGTCCTATTTTGATCAAGAAGATGTGGTGTATATATATTAAGTTATCAGAAAAGTCATGACACATTTTTGCTTGAAAAACATAGAATGAATACGTATTGATTTTTCCGACAACTCAATATAATGGAATATTACTCAGTGATCAAAAAAGATATACTCATGCCATTGTGATAATATGGGTGGGAGGGATAATGCTAAGTGAAATAAGTCAGAAGGAGAAAGAAAAATACTGGATGGTGTCATGAGTATGTGGAATGTAGAGAAACCAAACTAAGGGTCAGATAAAAACAAGCTTAGGGCCTCGCTGGTGGCGCAGCGGTTAAGCGATGTGCTGTGGAACTGTCGGCAGCAGCGATGCAAGTTTGACGTTCAGCCGGGGAGAATCCCATATGGTGTGGCAGGCCTCTCCTGCCTCGCCCACTGCTCCCTTCAGCAGTGTATTTCTGATCTGCCTGTTCTGCTCCCCACTCTGTCTCTGGTGAACCCTCTCACCGCCCCACACCTCTGGCCTGTACCCCAGCTTGTATGTATAAATAAATAAATCTTAAAAAAAAAAACAAGCTTAAAAACTAACCCTTGAAAGCCGACTATAAAACTGAAGCATTCAGAGGGGGGAGAGAAGGGTAAGGACAAAGAAGGAAGGAAGCACAATGGACTATGGTGGGGGGGGCTATGGGTGATTCAGTGGTGGGTGCACCACAGTGGTGGTTCCTGAGTGAGGATTCTAATGTTACCTCAATTTAACAAATACATTCATTAAAGCAAATCCCTATTTTATAAGCTCAACCTTGTAGCTGCCTAAAATACAGTGTTAGTTGAAAACCAAAACAGTTCCCAAATGTTGATAACTTCATTCAGTAATAAAATGACTCTCATGAAACATTCAAGTCAGAATGACGGTTTTCCTGGGCGTTTTCCTTGGACTGTTTACTTAAAAAAACAGATACAGCTTTCCCTGCTGTGGCAATCTTGAGTAAGTCTTGAAGGCAGCAATTAAGGAAGGAGTGGAACCCGCCACAAAACACAAAACTCTCTCGGGGGGCATATTTACAGACTGGTCTTTAGGACGAAAGTTAAAGAATTAATATGCTCTGAAATACCCTCCTTTTCCTAGCTTTTGTGCTACACACTATTTATATTTTAAAAAGTTGATGTGAGTGTATTGCCACTATCAGTTTTTCTTAAATGAAGTCAAAATGTTTTATTTTCTGAAGGTGAACATTTTATTTAACACTTGTCAATGTGATATTTTGCTATAAAGGTCTGTGTAGAGGGATCAATTTTATAAATAGTATTTGTAAAAGAACAACTTATAACGATTCAAGCCTAGAAAAGTATAAAAGATGAAAATGACTTCTGCTTTATTTGTGTAATTGTAGAGAAAAATTCATTTTTTAAGCTTCCTGCAAATTCCTATCTTGAGCCTGTTTTATTCCACCAAATAACAACTTGGCAACTAAAATTTGGTGACTCTTGTATGTATGTCCCTTTTGGTCTGAGTATGTGAAGGGGGTGAAGGAGAAGAAGGGATACTCGTGGGGGAGTAGAAGGAAGGAGACCTGGTTGAGAATGAAGATACAGATTCAACTGTTCCCTAGCTGGGTAAACACAGCCCATTTACACCAGCTTACACATTTGCACAATGATGTTCTGTCTAGGTGATGATTATGAATATTTCTTACAACTCCAGAAATTCATGATTTTAAAATACAGCCAGAATGGCGACTTGTTTTTGGCTACCAAGAGGTGAGACAATGGAAAATAACAGCAAACCAGCTAGTTAAGGAAAAAAAATTGGCTCGGAAGTAAGGAGACATTCTTGTTTGGTTTGTAATGCATTATGTGAAACTGGGCCAGCCAGTTCCGTAGCCCTTAAAATAGGTTCACCTGAATCAGTCCTTCCCAATCCTAAAGCAGTAAAAGCAACTGTGTTATGTACTATTTCATTTCTATAGAATGTGTGTGGGGGTGTGGGTGCTTTTTAAATAACAAAACCAAGGAGGCTGGCTCATCTAAAAGATGCTGTGTGGTCTCTGTGTTGTCACCTCTTTTTTTTATCAACTCCACAGTCCTACTTAGTCGCATGTCACATCACACCTGGTCCTCCCTCCCTCCAGTACCATCTATCTCATTAATAATTGTTTGCTTCTTTGTTTAACTTCTATGTTTGTGTTATCAAAATGTGTTAGAAATAATTTCTCCCCCATTCCCAAATTCAAATTCATCCACTGAAGCCCTAACCCCTCCCCAGGCTCCCCTCTCAGAATGTGACTATATTTGGGCATAAGACTTTTAAAGAAGCAATAAAGTTAAAATGAGACCCTTAGGATGCATGCTGATCTAATCTGACTGGGGCCTTATAAGAAGAGGGAATTTGGAGACACTAGGTCTGTGTGGGCAGGTGGGAAAGACCATGTGAGGGAGGACACAGGAAGAGAGAGAAAGCCTGCAGCAGAAAACAAGGGTTTAAGCTGCTTTGGTCTTGGACTTCACGCCTTCTAGAACTGTGAGAAAACAAGTTTCTATTGTTTAAAATACCCCTAGTATCTTAAATATTTTATTACTTGATAGCTCTAGCAAACTAATACAAGGTGTCACTTCCATCACAGCAAATTAATACGAAGTGTCACTCTCATCAGAGCAAACTCGTACAAAGTGTCATTTCCATCCATCATACTACTCCACTGTTAAGCCTCTTTCATAATATTGCTCCGTTGTATGTCTCAGAATCTCTGCCTGTCCTTTTGTAGAGTAGCAGCATAATATAGAAAGAATTTAGTAGGCAAAGGATCAGGATTCTAAGGTCAGCTTAGGTGTTGGTAATCTGGATGGCCTGGGGGAAGTTTCTTTGCTTCCTGGCAGACAATTTTCTCTTGTAAAATGTGTACTTGTGAGACTCTCTACCTTAATTTGAGTTGTCATTTAGACAAATCATTTGACCTCTCTAAACTTTTTATCTCAAATGGTGCTATTAATCCCTCCCTTGTTACAAAGATGAATGAGATGGTTTACCTCACTTTGCACAGTACCTGGAACCTGGAAATACTGAGAAATGGGAACTTTTCAAATTGGTGATGTACAGGATCTGTTTCAGTTTGTCATTCTATGTTCTCGAGTTGAGCTTTGCTTCCCCTTAATTATTTCTCAACAGAAGGCCTCATCTATGGTCTGGCCAGTTCCCCCATTTCACTTTGCATGTTACCAAGTTGGTTCATCATCCTTCAGTCAAGAGTAACTGAGTCGTCACTCTGGGCTCTGCAGGAATCCAGGGAGGACACAGAACTTGCTTGCCGCTCTGCATAGCTCCAGGTATACACTCTGAATGATGGGAATACAGGTATCTGATGCTTTTGAAGGTTTGAGCTTTGCCACTTAGCTTTTCAGAAAGACCTGTTACAGTCCCTGTTTTCTCAACTGAAAGAAACCCAAAGAGGATTTTTGCTTTTATGGCAAAAGTCAAAGGCAAAAATAGTGTTTAGCATTGGTTTTGCAGCAGCCATATGAGAGACATCAGCACCCTGAGCAGCGAGAGCAGCCCACCAAGCTCCTTCCCTGAAATCACTCTATACAGGTCGTGCATTTATCGTAACATTCTTACCTTTATTTTAAGTTAGCTCCATTTTTGGTTTTATGTGCTATTTGGTACGATTGTTAGGTTATTTCTTGGGTCTGGGGATGCTCAAAAAAATTTGACATAAGTGAATAGTCATTACTTCTTTGCTTTGTGCTACTTTGACACAAGTTTTGAAAGGAACCTCTACTTTCAGATAATGGGGAAAACCTGTCTAGCATATAATACTGTGGTAAGAGATATCAAGGAGAAATACATGGGTCCTAACCAGGCAGATAAATTAAGAGATGGTACACTCAGAGGAGTTCTGGAAGAATTCTGAAGAATAGGCAGTGACTAAGCTATAGAAGGTCCAGTCTGAAGCGAAATGGAGTGGCCCCGGATGGCTGCAGCTCACTGCTCAAAGCATTTCTTTTCTTTGAGGGAATGTTTGTTTGCCTTTCCCCCTTCTTTCCATCTCTGTCCATTCATGGTTTCAGTATCAGCTCAGTCATTTATCTTTTCTCTCAAGCTTTTCCAATTCTAAGCTATGAAATCTTTCCTTTCTCTGAAACTTTAATCACTTGTCTGTTTAAATAATGAGCTTTCAATGATACAAATTTGAGAGATAAAGAACAGTGTTAGAGACCTGGAAATAAAAATGGCATAGCAAAAGGCAAGCCAAAGTGAAGAGTGGATATCAGGGTGGGAATCAAGTGAGATTCACTGTGGGGTATGGGAGGTGGTTTCCATCAGACCTAGTTAATTGACCTGTGCCTTTATTTCTGGTGGCTTTTATACTGTCTTGGGGCCAGGGAAGTTCTCTCAACATGTTTTCTGTACTAAGTAGAGTGGATGTTTTGAGAGACATTTCTAGTATACATTAGCTCATTTACCTATCATAATTTCTGTTGTCTTCATTTCTCTATGCCTTTTGATGATATCAAACTTTGCTTAGCCTAAGTTTAAAAAAAACCTAGCAAAATAATTTAGAAATTTAAAACTTTAGTAACATTGTAGTAACTATATAATGTGTAAAACTGTATCAGATGTAAGATTGATGTTGACGGAAACAATAACACACTGGTCATTTTGCTTTTAGATTATCTTTCTATATACAGAATGATTGAGGAAACTTGGTAACTGGGAACAGACATAACAGTGGCCCATTTTTTTAACTTTTAAATTTTAATGAATCAGAAACAACAATATTTTTCATCTATTTTAACTCATTTTTAGTATGAAAAAGCATGTAAAAGTGCTCAATAAATTTGCCTACTTAAATTTCTTAAAAATCTCCTGAGAGCCAAAAAGTCTCATGAAATTGAGGTGGTTTAGAGAAAGGCAACTTCATAAACAAAAATAACAATAGCAAATGACAGTTTTGTATATTTATGACCTGCTAGGTACCATGCTTGAAAATTTACATACATTTTCTCATTTATCCTTCTGCTGTCTCTGTGAGCTGTGGAGACTATCTCCCCCATATTACAGATAAGGAAATTGAGGTTCAAAACCAAAAGCAGAGAAAGGACACAGAACTGAATTTAGAGCAGTTAGAGAAACCTGCCATTATTTCAGCGCTGAGCCTCCTATTCCCTCCCCTGCTCTATTACATAGTGAAATGGAGGGCATGAGGAAAGGATCCTTTGCATTCCTAGCCTTCTTTCCTCCAGATGCCACAGACCTAATAATAGCCCTTCTTTTCCTGTTGTCCTATCATTCTGTGCAGAGAGAGAGAATTGAAAAAACAGTCTGTTTTTGGTTCTTGGTCACTTTTCCCAAAGATGTTCATCTTGCCCTGACTGCATGATTAGAAGGGGTTTTGGACAGACCACACACTATGAAAGCCAGCAGCTGCATTGTATAGGCAAGTACGTGTTGGAAAGTGCATCCAGATTTCCCTCTCATTACAGGAAATTTCTCATGACTGGGCAGCCAAAAAAGAAAGAAAAGAAAGGGGAAAAAAATAAATTGTGAGCTTTGTATCTCTTCCTTCAGACTTAAAAGACTGTACACTCACCAAGACTGGTTTTTCAGCTTAGTTATTAAAAAAAGAAAAGAAAACCCCAGCTACTGTTTATGAGCATTCATGCTGATGATTGTGTAACTTAGTTTTCCAGGACTGAGCTAATTGTCAGGGGGAAAACATTTTCTTCGTGTTTCATGTGGCTAGCCAGACAGAGAAATACCTTAATTTTGCAGAAACCTAAAATATCTACTGCTACTACAGACAACTTTTTAGGGTTTCTTTTTTATTTGGGGGGGTGGGCAAGGATGAGTCAGTGCCTATTTGTAACTGGAATTAAAAATGTCACCACTGTCTGACAATAATGACCAGTGATTTCGTCCAGATGAAAGTGAAGTTTACCCAATAATTTTCCCATATGACTGCATTGTTTCTTGAACATAATTTTAGAATGAAAATTGTACATGTAAATTAGATCTATGCACATGTGTTGGATTTTTTGAATAGCTTTTATATATTTTGAAATAATTTAAGAAAATAGCAAAAATATTACAAGGCATTCTCACATGTCTTTTATCTAGATTTTCCCAATGTTATATCTTACATCACCATAGTATAATATCAAAGCCAGAAAACTGACATTGGTATAATGGTATTTAAACTAAACTTTATTTGGATTTGATCAGACTTTCAACAGTGTTAGATTTTATCCAGTGTGACCACGTCTCCCTTTTTGATTGGAGCGTTAAATTTACTCACATTTAAAGTTATTGTAGTTATGACTGGATTTCCATCTGTCATTTTGCTTTCTGTTTAGAGTTTGTCTTTTTTTGTTCTTTTCCTTTTTAATGGACCATTTTGTTTCCTTTGTTGATGTTTTAGCTGTATTTGGAGTGATTTTCTTAGCAGTTTCTCTAGGAATTATACCCTGCATCTTAATTTGTTATTATCTACTTTATATAAATTATAACTTGTTTCTAAAATATAGAGGCCTTGGTCTAATGTAGTTCTAATCCCTTCCCACTCCTTTGTGCTCTTATTGTCACATACATTGTCTTTATATCTTACAAACCCATATTCAATAATATGATGTTATAATTTATTGTCATACATTCTGTGTCCTTTAAAGAAACTTAAAGAAGAAAAAGAAAAACTACATTTATAGAATATTTCATACTATATATTTATACTACATTTTATAGTGAAGTCCTACAATACAATTATAAAATTATGCAATTCACTCCTAAATCATTTAAGATAATCTGTTTTTTCTTTGTTTCTTTGTGTGGGTTTGAGTTACTGTCTAGTGTCACTTCCTTTCAACCCTGAACTTTCTTCACTAATTTGTGTTAATACTTGTATTCTCACATGCAAAAAAAGTCTGTCCTTACTGATGTGGGAATGTTTTTATTTCTCCTTTTTTGAATGACATTTTGTGGGTTACAGTATTCCTGGTTGACAGTTTTGTTCTTTTAGTATTTTCACTATGATTTACCACCGCCTTAAAGTCCTTATGGTCCTGACAAGAAGTTATGTGTTCATCTTATTGTGTAATCTTGCTGCTTTCAATATTTTCTTTTTATCTTGGATTCTCAGCAGTTTACCTATGCTGTGTCTGGGTTTGAATCACTTTGTATCTATTCCATTTGGAATTGGTTGAGATTTTTTTGATATATTTTTAATCACAATTTTCTGCTGTATTTCTTCAAATATATTTTCTCTCTTCTTTCATTTACATATACATTAGCATTCTTCATGATTTCTCCTGATCTTTGAGGCTCTGTTCATTTTTATTAGTTCTTTTTTATTTTTTTCTACCTGTTCAGATTGAGAAATCTCAATCTGAATCACCCTAAATTCACTTATTCTAGGACAATTCTTATCTACTGTTTATCTTCTCTAGTGAATTATTCATTTCAATTATTTTTTAACTCCAGAGTTTCCATTTGGTTATTTTTTTATTATCTATACATCTTCATTTTTATTTTATTTTATTTTTTTTAAGATTTATTTATTTATACACACAAGCTGGGGTACAGGCCAGAGGCGTGGGGTAGCTAGAGGGTTCACCAGAGACAGAGTGGGGAGCAGAACAGGCAGATCAGAAATACACTGCTGAGGGGAGCAATGGGCGAGGCAGGAGAGGTCTGCCACACCATGTGGGATTCTCCCTGGCTGGGCGTCGAACTCGCAACAGGCGCTGCTGACAGCTCCATAGCACAGCACTCAACCGCTGCACCACCAGCGAGGCCCACATCTTCATTTTTATTTACTATTTGATATACTGTTATGCCATACTTTAATTGGTTTAGCATTGTTTTCTTTCATTCTTTCACATGTAACAGATGCTGTGAAATAGTTGTCTGCTGAGTTCATAATGTAGAGCCCCTCCCCGGTATATGTATCATATCTTCTTGGTATTTTGAGTGTGTTTTTTTTGTTGTTGTTGTTATTTTGATGCAAATTGGAAATTTTAGATTATATATTACAGCAAGTGTGGATTCTGATCCCTCTTCTGGGGAGATTAGTGTTACAGATTGTTTGCTGGTGACTTCCTCCGCTTGTTCTCTAGAGTCTTCCCCAACAATTTCAGCCTTTTATGTGTCAGGTCAGTTCTTATATTTCATTCTTATTTTTCTTTTTAAGCCTGGTTTCCTGAGGGCTTCTTCTGAGTTAGCATAGCTAGGCTGTCAGCCAGTGATTGGTCTAAGGTTTACTTAAACGCCTTAAATAAGCAAGTAATATACAAATTACTTGTACTTTTAAATACAGGGAAGTTATGTTTCTACCAGGCTTTTGCTTTATGCCTTTATAAGACCTCACACAGTCTACACCTTTACATTTTTTTTTTGGGGAGGGGAAGGTAATCAAGAGCATTATATAACTCTAAAGTCCTATACATGCTTCATAGGTATTAAAGAATTGGAACTATGAGCAGGACTTTGGAAGAGCTTATTGTTGTTGCTTGTTTGTTTGGGAGAGCATGTTTGTGGAGTAGAAGTCTTTTTTCCTTGGTAAGGAGATATTTCTCCTAACCCCCCAATCAAGAGAGGGACCTTTAAAGATACTAAGAAATTTATCAGAGGATTTGTTTTTAGTTTGTTTGAAAAATAAATATTTATCAGAGGATTTAATATATCCATTACCTAGTATTATCTAATAACACTTAGGAAACATGAATGGGCATAGGTAACAGATAGGGTTTCATTTGGGCAATTATTGTGTTCTTGCAATCTATTGGAAGAAAGAAAACATGAGTATGCTCCATGAACTAAAGAGACCTCTGAAAGAGGTCTTAAATCTTGTACATGGGGTTTACTGTAGAGCAAAGGAACCTCAGAAACTATCTATAGAAGAACCATAGGATACTCTGTAGAAAAAAATACCAGACCCAGCTAGAATAGAAATGCATTTGTATATGTTAGAGGATACTGGGAAGAGATCTCAAAATTAGAGTAATATAAAAGAATCTGTTAAAGCATCCAATAGAGAAAGAATCAGCTGCAATATGTACCAGATCCAGAAAATACAAAGTCAGCTTACAACAGTATAATAAAATAACATTTTTGTTGTTTTTCCCATATCATTTCAATCTTCTCCAGCCATAAGGGATTAAAAACCAGAGTTATCAATCTTGGAAGGGCTAGACATAAACAGAGTAGAAGGAGTCAGTAACCTCATCCTTAAACACAGCAAAGCTAAAACAATCTTAATATTGTATGAAAATATACATTTTAATTTCTGAATTAACATTGAAAGTATGTAAAGAACAAGGAAACATTTTCCTGTATTAAATGCCCCAAGTCTTATTTGTTTAATGTCAATTCACTTTGTAGTCTCTATAACCTTGTAGAATTGAGCAGTTAGCTACTTAAGCATATTTCCTGCTTTTGTGAGTTATCAATCTTGGAAGGGCTAGATATAAACAGAGTAGAAGGGGTCAGCGACCTCATCCTTAAACACAGCAAAACTAAAACAATCTTAATATTGTATGAAAACATACATTTTAATTTCTGAATTAACATTGAAAATATGTAAAGAACAAGGAAACATTATCCTGTATTATATGCCCTGAGTCATATTTGTTTAATGTCAATTCACTTTGTAGTCTCTAACCTTATAGAATTGAGCAGTTAGCTACTTAAGCATATTTCCTGCTTTTGTGTTTAATATCGGGGGAGCATCTATATAGCTCTTGCTGTAGGCTGCATTAGTAATAGTAGTTCTTAACCCTTTGCACTCTGCTGTCCCCTCTCAGGGGACATCGGAATTCTAGCATATCACTCGGATGTCCCCTCTCAGGGGACATTGCAGTTTATTAGTGATTACGGGGAATTGAGTTATTTCAACGCAACTTTTTGAGACATGCATGTTTCCCTGAAGTTTTATCGTGAAATGGCACAAGAAATTAAATCAAAATATCGTAAAATTACTAAGATATATACAAGAAACGTCAGCGGGTTTTGTGTCCGACGAGAACGTGCACTAATCAGCCTGCAATGCATATTGGGGAGTGTTACAAAACTTACCATACTGTACAAAATTATAAACAATAAAATATTGGGTTTTTTTTGCAAATATACATTCCTCGATGTAACCCAATTCATATAAGTCCAATATCACTATAATACATTACTTGGTTCCAAAATTATACTACATAATACGAGGGTCTGTAAATGCACGTTTCCGCCGCAAAGTAGCGTCGAGTAGCTGGTAGCCAATGTCCAGAATGGTTCGGAGTGCAAAGGGTTAATAATTAGGCAGTGAACACAGTAATATTGAATGGAGTAGCTGGAAATGAGAAGAGGAAATAAAATTGCTAACACTTAACTTTGGGTCCTAACCACAGATTTCCTCTAAACATTTTAGCACAAGACTTACCCTTCTGAGTTTTACTTGTTCTGCTTTTTACTTGCCTATCTGTTTGCTTTAATTAAAGGTTGTTATGTATCATCCTTTGGCATTAAAAATAGGAATGTAAAAGAGAACATTCAGAGGAGGGTACCATTACTATTTGGTGAATTTCCTCCGTATATAAACCTGACATTGAACAATATACATCTGTCTGTCCACACATCCCATGGATATTTCTCCTCAAATGACTATACTTCAGGCTTTGTGCTAGGCACTAGGGAGTGACTCAGTGAGCAAGATAAATGTGGCACTGACTTTGTGCATCTTTAGTTCTCTCAGGAAGGCAGATATTGTATAACTAGAGTGAAAGGTTTGAAGGAGAAGGTACAAATGGAAGAGAAAACAGGCAGAATCAGACCAAACATACTCTGAGGTCATGGAAGATTTCTCTGTGGAATGACATTTAAGCTGAATCCTGATCCTGAAGAGTGGGTGAAGTTTCTCTCGTGAACAATAGTTTCCTGGTGGGCCCTACGTGATCTATCCCTCACCTGTATTTCTAAACTCATCATAAGCCACCTTCGCTTTTGCTCACCATTCCTCAGACATTTGTCTCCTCTAGATTCCTCAGATGACTTGCCTGAGACATTGTATTTCTAAACCCATTCCCTCCTCACCCTCTATGGTAATCTCCTTTCCAGGCCTCCAGTTATTTCTAGTTTCACTTTTTGCTGAGTCCCAGCATTTTATATATATCTAGTTCTAAAAGTTTCAATTTTTTTTGATCACCTGTTTTATAACTGACCTCTAGAAATGGAAGCTCGAAGAGGAAAGGTGTTATATCTAACTCACTTACCTTTGTCCCTCCAGACCCTGGAACAGTGCTTGACATGTAATAGATATGCCTTATATGTTTGTTGAGTAAGGGATGGAGAGAAGAGGCAGGTAAAGCCCTTGCTAGAAGAGAGTATGACATATTTGAAAAAAAAAAAAAGGAAATAAAATAGTATGACTGCAGCATAAAATCAAAGGGAAGAGTGATAGGCAGCGGAAATATCTATAAACCCCACCTTCAAGTCTTTTACATCAATATTTTCAAGCTTCTAAGTTTAAAATTCATTTAGTGGGCTGTTTTGGGATTTAAACAAATGAAATAGAATGAAATAGAATGAAATGAAAGATCAGGATACATTGTTCTTAGTAAAACTATCACTTAATATTTGTTTCCATAGTTTATTTTCATATATGTTTACTATATTCATGTATTATATTGTGATATGAAAAGTTTTGTTTCAATTTGCAATAAGTATATATGAAAGCCACACTGTAGACCCTGTTAAGGATTTCTAATTTTCTGCTAAAGGAACAGGATAATATTTTAAATATTTTCTCATGTATCCATTCATTCATTCACTCAAATATATGTACTAATTGGCCATATATGTCACATAGGGACTAGGGATATGACAAAGAATAAAACACACAAAAAAATCTGCGTTCATGGAACTCTTATTCTAATTATGGGTCAGAGGAGAAAAACAAAGGATACACACAATGAAAACTTTATAATAGATGTTAGATGGCAATAAAGTAAGAAAGCGGGATTTCTGACATTTAAAACAGCCTTCACTGGGAAAATGATATTGAAGTAAAGATAGGAAAGTTATTGACAATATCTGCCAGATACAATTAAAATAACAGAAATATGATAACTGAGGCAATTATTAATTGACTAATGTTATCAGAAATTTTTCTTATTATATTTAAAATAAGCAAATGTATGACACAAAGATTATAGCACAGTAAATCCTCAATGTCATCAATAGTTTCCTGGAAATAAGACTTTAAGTGAAAAAAAAAAATATATATATATATAACAAAACCGGATCTCTGAATAACATCATTTCAGTCAATGTAAGCCAGGATTTCATTTTCTCATCAACATTATAATGAAATTATGTGGTAGGAAATAATGTTAATCAATGATCTACTATAATTTATTAAGATAAAAATCAAGATTTTGGTTTGGACTTATCTTGATTTTTAAAAATTGATTTAAAATGGTACCTACATTAAGCCAGAAAGAAAGAGAAAAATATTGAATGGTTTCACTTCTAACAGGAATATAGGCAAACCAAATAAGAAAGAGACATTCAGCGAGAGAGGGGGAGGATAAGGGCTCAAAAAGGGGGAGAAAAGAGCACAAGGGACTATGGTGATGGTTCACGGGTGAATCAGTGGTGGGTAACCTATGGGGAATACACAATAATTTAGTAAAAGATATGAATAAAAATTAATTAATTAATTAATTAAAATTAGTTAAATAAAAAGAAGCACTTTGAATTAATATTTTCTATATAATAAATCTATCTCAAATGAATAAAAATATTTTACTCCAAAAATAATAAAATAAAATAAAATTTACCTACATTTCATCCTGATGAAAATGCACTGTAAGTGTTACAGGGCAACCCCAATATAAATGGGGTGCCTTCTCACCTGTGCGTTTCAAAGGTACTTAAAAAGCTCAACTGCAGACACACACTATAAAATTAACAAAAGGGCTTATTTACAAAAAGGGAAAGAAAAAGATAAAGAATAAATTGGTGAATGTGTCCTACCAGTTCCACTGAGCTAGAATCTTATCACCCACTCAGGAAAAACTCTGGCAAATCCACAACCACGAACAATAGCCCCAGTCCAACCTCCCAGGTCTGGTTTTTAAGTCCCCAAACCCCTCCTTAATTCCTCCCTCAGTCCTTTCTTCGGTGATGATGGTATTCTGGGATTCGTAGTCTTAGGTGTCTTGGATCTCTCTGGCTTGAGGTGGGGGTGAGGTCCTGGGACACTCCTCTTTCCTGAGGGTCACCCTCTTACAATTCCCCCTTTAAATTTTATTCCACCATATCTATGGTGGCATAGATTACAGGGTGTAGTCCTAGGAGACAGTTTTCTTTCAGGGTTTATCAGTCCATGTGAAAAGAAAAAAAAAAAATAGCTGGAGGCATTAGCCAAAACAAAACAGCAAATATATCAAAATGACAGGGAAAAAAATTTAAAAACTGATAAACTTATCTCAAACAAGTTTGAGGACAACCCTCTTACATACGAAGATTAAAATAATCAAGCTTTAGTAGCTTAATGCATTAAGAAGAGTGAATAATCAAACTTTAGTAGCTTAAGAAATTAATATGTTGTTAAATACATGTTTTATTTTAACTATAAGTTTTTTTCTTTCTGGTAAAAATACTGACTTTGGTGAGTCAGAATGATAAAGAGAATTCCTATTTCATATAATTTTAAATACGGGATTATGTATTATTTTTATCTTTTTTATAATATTGCTTCATATTTTACACATTATAAATGATGGTGAAAATATTTGTAATGGACACACTGGGTAAAGAAATATTATCCAAATTATACAAAGGACTCTTAAAATTCAAAAATAAAGAAACTCAATTTAAAAAAATGGACTGAAGGCCTTTCCTTACCAAACATTTCTCTGAAGAGGATATACAAATGGCAAATAAGCATATGAGAAGTAACTTCACAGCATATGTCATAGGGGAAACTAAAATAATGAGATACAACTAAACACTTTCTAGAATGGCCAGATCCAGAAACTGAAAGATAACTATTCATTAGTGGTAAGAATATGGGGGGGCAGGAACACTCACTCATTGCTAATGCAAATATAAAATCACTTTTAAAGATATGTTGGCAATTCTTACAAAAATAAACATTCTTTATCATAGGATCCAGCAATCCTGGTCCCTGGTATTTGTCCAAAGGAATTGAAAACCTATGTCCCCATAAAAACCTGGATGCAGATGTTTATAGTAGATTTATTCACAATTTCCAAAATTTGAAAGCAACCAAAATGTCCTTTGTAGGTGAATGGAGAAACTGATATATTCTGACAATACAACATTATTCACTGCTAGAAAAAATGAGTTATCAAACCATGAAAAGACATGGAGAACATTTAAATGCAAATTACAAAGTGAAAGATGACAATCTGAAAATGGTCCATACTGCATGGTTTCAACTATAAGGTGGTCTGAAAGGCAAAACTTGGAGACAGCAGAAAGAAAGAAGGTAAGTAGTAGTTTGGAGAAATGGATAATGGATAGGAAAAATTCACAGGATTTTCAAGGGAGTAAAAATATTTTTCATGATACTATAAAGGTTGCTACATGTCATTGTTTGTCAAAGCCCAGAGTGAACTTTAGTGTAAACTTTGTACGCGGGGATACTATAAGGCATCACCGCAGATTTGTCAGCTGTAACAAATGCTTCAAAATCTTTGTACATTCCTCTCAATTTTGCTGTGAACCTAAAATTGCTCTAAAAAGAAGTCTTTAAAAAATCAACAAAAAATGCTAAATAAACACATTGTTGCTTGAAAAAATGATGAAAGAATGATTTTTTTTAAAAAAATCAAGGGCATATTGTGAAATACTATTTCGTATAAAAATTTTTTACAAATTTTCAGCCCACACAGGTGGCACAGGGGTTAAATCTCAGCACTCAAGCTATCACCAGCCTCTTTGGTATGAGTGTGATCCCCAGCCAGGGAGCTAACCCACATGGTCCAGCAGACACCTGTTTTGCCCACTGCTCCCCTTGGCAGTGTATTTCAGTAGATCCACCTGTTTTACTTCCCACTCTGTTTCTGGTGAATCCTCTCACCGCCTCCCCCCACCCCGGTGCCTCTAGCCTGCACCCCAGTTCTTCTATGCAAAAATAAATTGAAATCTTTTTTAAAAATTCAAATTATCTTTTCCTTTTTACTCTAAATATATTAATATGCATTGAAATAGTCTGAAAGGCTGTATCCAAAGGAAAAGTTATTATACTTTTTTTATTTCAATAGTTCACATTTGTGTCAGTGAATATGAATCATTTTTATCAATTTTTCCCAGTTTTATTGTTAATAAACTATCAGCTAAGATATGCAGCATGGTGGTTTGATTTATATATATATTGTAACGTGATTACTACAGTAGGTTCAGCTAATATTCGTCTTCTCATATAAACAGAATAAAAAGAACAGAAAGGAGAGGAAAGGAAATAATTTGTTTTTGTGATGAGAACTCTCAGAATTTTCTCTCATATTTCATCTTTCTTATATGTCACCCAACAGTTTTAACTACAGCCAGCCATATTGTACATTACACCCCAATACCTATTTATCTTGTAACTGGAAGTGTGTGATTTTGAGACCTTCCTCCTATTCCTTTCCCTTCCCACCCTTTTCATAAATTTTATGAGGTTTAAAAAGAAAATAAATATATTTAAGTAACTTCTAAAAATTCAGAGTTTACATGTCAGTCATAAATAATAAAAGTAATTGAAAAAATGTTCCAAATTAGAAGTGACTTACGGAATACCAAAATATAAGTAAGCATTGTTTTATAAAGTCTCAAGGAAAAGTATCTATGATGGTATAGCAAAGCCCTTCATTGAATATTTTTTTGATTTTTAAATAATATGGAGTAATAATAGAAGAAAAAAGCAAAGTATAGAAGATATTTTTCCATTAAAATATTTTCATTAGAGGGCCTCCCTGGTGGCGCAGCGGTTAAGCGCTGCGCTGTGGAGCTGTCGGCAGCAGCGATGTGAGTTCGACGCCCGGCCGGGGAGAATCCCACATGGTGCGGCAGACCTCTCCTGCCTTGCCCGCTGCTCCCCTCAGCAGTATATTTCTGATCTGCCTGTTCTGCTCCCCACTCTGTCTCTGGTGAAGCCTCTCACCACTCCACAACTCTAGCCTGTACCCCAGCTGTATGTATAAATAAATAAATCTTTAAAAATTTTTTTTCATTAGACTGTTTCCAAATTAAACTGATACTTTAGTAAGGACAAACATTTCTTTTAAAATATCTGCATTAAAGTTGCAGTTCAACATGAACATATTTTTTAAATTCTTAACAAATAGCTAAGGAGGAAATGTTTCCTTTTTTATTGTGAATCCGTTAATACTAACCAGATTGAGACAACAATGACATGTGAGTTTTAATTATAAACAGTACAGAATATTTCTACAGTAACAAAATAACATTAATTTCCGTAATTTCAATGAATTTCTCATAAAATACTCAGCAAATGCAAAAAATTCTGGTGTTTCCTATTAATTACAGAAGCAATTTGAACAAATAAATATGGAGCTTAAACAGCACTATCAAAGTAAGTTTACTTTTCCCCTAAGTTACGTGTATATCCCCACTTATAAAGGATCAGGGAACATAATCTAGCTGATCCCCTGGGGTAGATTTTTACTCCCAGAGGTTCATACTCAAATCATTTAAATCTTGGAGCTGCATCCAAGAGGAAGTTTAACAAAAGTGATTGTTTATTTTGTAGGTTTTAAAGAAGCTAGAGTGCCAGAGAAGACCTTTGAAGTGTGAAGCGATTTCCTGTAATTAAAGCCAAAATGTCATTTATAGATCCTTATCAGCACATCATAGTAAGTCATTTGCTGTTTATGTATTCTTGCTTTTTGTGTGGGCGGGGGAAGATATACTTTTTTCCATGAGTATTGCTAGTGTTCCTAGTTAAGTAAAGCTCTGTGACAAATCTTGAATGTTTTAATGAAATACATATGAACTTAATGTGGTTCAAATAGACTACAATACCTAATAAAATTAACTGATTTCCTATCATTGTAAGTTTCCAGAAAAGAGGGACTTGGAGGGGAAAATAGCAGTACATCTCTTACAGTACTGAAATTTCGTGAAACATTTAGAAAGCATAGTTATCACTTAGCAAAGGTCAGGCTGCATTGTTAGACCCTTCACACGAATTGGTGGAGAAAAGGTAATTTTCAAGGTGAGAATTATATTTTGGCATGCACTGCTAGGGTACATTCCTTTAGTCAGATATGTTTTTAAAAAATCTATAATGGGTGATTAATTTTTAGCAAAGACTTGAATAATTATTATTTTAGTACGTAATTTTCCAGCTTCCATTGGAAGCATATGCTTATTCCTCTGATTGAAAAAAAAAAAGGAGATATGTTTTTGCTGAGTTCAATACTTAAGATCTAATGAGATTTATAAAGATAAGAAATAGTTTTTATGGATGTTGAGGAATAATCCACAGCCTCATTTTTACTTAAAATAGAACACTATTCTCTTACCGTACAAATAGTATACAATGGTGTCTACACATTCCCTTTCTTTCCCTGCCTGGCTAGCAAGGAATAGTGTATCACAGTTCCCGATAGTGCCTTTTCTGCCATTCACAACTAGATGCATTGAATATTGGACTTAGATCTTCCACCCTAGGAATAGGTCTCAAAGTTCCTGTTGGTGCTGACTCCAAGGGACTCCTGACTTGCCTCCTTCCCTAGCTCTGCTAGTCATTCTCTGTCTTAAAACTGTTCTCAGGTTTCTCTGCTTCTGTTTCTTGTTATATAGCTCTTGGTTTTCTTTGGTAAGCTTCTCCTTCTGTTTGACTTTTTTTTAATTGAGGTGTAGTATATAAAGTTCATAAATCTTAATGAGTTTGGCTTGGTGGATTTCTGTATATGTATTCTGCCCATGAAGCTGTCATCAAGAGGAGTTGATCATGTCACTTCCGCTTAATGAACTCCACAAAGGTAATTAATGTTTGACTTTATTACCATGGATGGGTTGTGGTCTCAGATTTTACCTGTGAGATTCACTCATGTTGCTGTGAGAAGCAGTTCTGCGTTGCTATGTGTTTTGCTATCTGAATATACCACAAATCATTTATCTAGTCTTTGATAAATGGCTTTGGTGCCTTTGCTGTAAATCAGATAACTATATACATGTGACTTGATTTCTATTTGGTTCCATTGGTCTGCTGTCTTACTTGCCCAAATACCAATTTGGCTTCATTTCTATAGCTTAAATATGTTTTTATAGTAAACTCTCCAACTTTTTTTTTTAAGATTGTTTTGGCTATTTTTAGTCCTTGTATTTTCATATAAATTTTGGAATCAGTTTGTCAAATTACAAACACACAAAGACAATTGCTGGGATTTTTTTTCTACTACTGGCTTGTCCCCCTCCCTAATTCAATGAACACCCCAGGAACAGTGCATCAATTTTGTGGGACAAGGGAAATTTCCAATGTCCCTCTTTGACGCAGGAGCTTGCAGGTTCAGCTACATTTCCCACCTGAAAGAATCCAATTAACCGTTAACATTGATGGCATCATAACAAAGGTGCATGTTTTCTTTCTTTCTTTCTTTCTTTCTTTCTTTCTTTCTTTCTTTCTTTCTTTCTTTCTTTCTTTCTTTCTTTCTTTCTTTCTTTTATTATTTGAGGATAGGGCTGGGATTTTTACTAATAATGTAATGATTCTGTATTAGGGAGAGATGACAAAATAATAATATTGAATTTTCCATTTCATTAACAGCACATGACTCTAAATCAAAAGTAAATGCTATTTACGTATCTTTAATTCTCTCTGTAATGTATTATTTTCAGTAAGAAACATTACATATCTTATTTTAGGTGTATTTCTTGATGGCTGATGCCTTATCTCCTTGTAACAGTCTTTGTAAGTTTCATTCTCCAATTAGTTGTTGTATTTATATGGAAATACAATGATTTTTGTAGACCCAATGAACTTAATTTCTTTATTAATTCTAATAGTTTGTAGATTTTTTTTATATTAAACTTTCACATTCTTGTGAAAAATGCCAGTTTTCCTTCTTTCTTTTGAATCTTTAAATGTTTATTTAAGTCTTTCCAGGTTGACTAATTCTAGACCATCTTCTTTGTGGTATAGCCTATAAATTTGGAAATGTCATTTTCACAAGAGCACAACTGAAATATTTTCTAACTTTTATTGTAATTTGTTCTTGGACACATAAGCTACTTAGACATGTATTTCTTAATTTTCAAATATTTGGTAATTTTATGAGTTGTCTTTGTCATTGATTTCTAATCTAATTCTACTGTGTTCAATGGACATACTCTATGACTTTATTTTGTATGTGATATGTTTTTACATGGTTATGGCCTAACAGTCTCTACTTTGGTAAATGTTCCATATGAAACAATATGTTCCATATCCAGTTTTTACTTTTTGAATTTTGAAGATATGTTATTAGGTACATACAATTTTTTTGTTGTTGTTGAATTAACGTTTTATTATAATTATAGGCTCTTTTCATATCTAATAATGACTTTACTTTAGATATTATTTTGTCTTTTATAAATATAGCCCACTTTGGTCTCTGTGGCTAGCTTATGCATCCTTTAACTTTCTATCTATAATTTTATCCTTCTATTTAAAATGTAATTGTTTATAAAATAACACAACCAGGGTAAAAAAAATAAAAATAAATTAAAAAAAAGTATGAGATAATTTTTGTTTTCTTGTATGGTGTCCTCTTTTCCTTTCACAATTATGGCTTTCTATACATTAGTTTAAACAATAAAGATAGGTTCCTTTTAATTATTTTTATGTTAATAAAGATTTTATGTCTTAAGGGCAGATTAATTTTTTCTCATCCCACTAGCCTAAGAGCAGTGGGTAATTTCTGTAATTCTCAGAGAACTTAATCAAAATGTTTGTTTTAAAATTTTTAACACAAAATTTGGCTTTTGGTACTTAGACGGAAGAAAGAAGGTAAGAATAAAGTTCATAACCTTGAGTTTAAGGCAAAGACCAATGAATTCCAAATCCTAACATTCAGACTTTCAATTCATTCTACATATTAATTTATTTCAATTTTTTTCTGAGCATTTGTCGCCATTTATTGACTGTTCATTGTGTACTACTCTCTGTCAGTAGGCAATGAATTAATACATAGACCAAACAGAATTCCTGAACTATACCTACATCTATCAGAAAAACAATTTATTTATAATAATCATAATGTTTAGTAAGAGTACTGATAAAAAACAGAGAAGATTATTCTGGAAATATATAACTTGAAAGACTAATAATAGGAGACTTTCTGGAATTCCTAGAGGAAGTGGCATGTAAGCATAGACCAGGAAGTTTAGAAGTTAGGTAAAAAGGGAGAAAATGGTTTCTGATTTGGAAATAAAGAGAGGTAGTCTTAGGTGACATTCTAAGAATTTCTGGAAAATGGGAGGTAGTCTTAGGTGACAAAGTACATGATTTAAGGATTTCAACGAAGTTTAATATGATGGGATCTTAATACATTTCAAAGTACATTATTGTTTCAGATGACATTCAATTTTCTACTTAATCCATTCTCATTTGGCGCTCTTATATTCCTCCTATAAGTGATACCATTAGATATTTTTCTTTTTCCTTCTGGCTTATTTTGCTGAACATGATCCCTTCTATCTCCATCCATGTTGCTGTGAATTGCATTAGTTTATCATTTTTGATTGCTGAGTAGTATTCCATTGTGTCCATGTACCACATCTTCTTGATCCAGTCATCAATTTTGGGGCATTTGGGTTGTTTCCATATTTTAACTATTGTAAATAGTGCCCACTGACTGGGTGAAGGTATTTGCACTCCATACAACAGACAAGGGACTGATCACAAAAGTATACAAAGAACTCACACAACTCAACAAAAACAAAGCAAAAAAATCCAGTCAAAAAATGGGCAAAAGAACTTAAAAGATACTTCTCTAAAGTGCTTTCTAACTTTCAGGATATTTGTGTCTCTAAAACACAAAGTTAGTGTCTCTAAAGTTCACTGAAGTTCTTTTAGACTAGGAAGGCATCCATTTGACAAGGATACGTCAAGTATAAAATATTTATGAAAATTTCCATTCTTTTTTACTCTGAAAAAAATGAGTCTTTTCCCTGGAGTGAAAAAAATTCTCACCTCTTTTCAATACCTGATAAAAATGGAGGGTCATTGCCTCACCCCACAGATATTAAAGATGTCTTTAGATTGAGATAGTCAACCACATGGTATCATAGCAGGTCTTCCTGCTAAAAATCTTTGAAAAACATTGTAGAATGATTGCAAATTTTGTATTAAAAAACTAGAAAGCTGTTATTCTGGATTACAGTAACATAGGGGGAGAATAAACTGGTAAGTAATTGAAAGAAGTGGTGTTGTAAGGGCAGGTTCAGTATTCAGATAGATGCCAATAAGCACTTGGATCCTGAGTTGCTTCATCTAGGGGACAGATTATAAACAATTCCTGCTGTGTCTGCTCCCCCCACCCCTGCTTTTATCAACCGGTGTACGTGTATTGTTATCTTTACAACTGCATTCTTTAGAAGCATAATAAGTTGGGCCTCCCTGGTGGTGCAAGGGTTAAGTCTCAGCACTATGAAGCTATCAGCAGTCACTGCAGAACCAGTGCAGTCGCATCCAGGGAGCTGACCCACATGGTGCAGCAGACCTCTCCTGCCTCATCTGCTGCTCCACTCAGCAGTGTCTTTCAGTCAATCCACCTGTTCTGCTCCCCACTCTGTCTCTGGTGAATACTCTCACCCCCCCCATACCTCTGACCTACAAACCAGCTCTTGTATGCAGAAATAAATAAATCTCTTTTTTTTTAAATGGAAGTTTAATAAGTTAAGGTATTTCTAGGGGACATCAGAAGGTGAGATGCTGCCACAGGAAAATAATATAAATATGACAAAGGCACAGTATTGCACACAAGCTACTGATGAGTTTTATGACAAAATATTTATGTGATCATGAATAATTCTAGGAAAGTGAAGAAGAGCATAACTAGTAATAATTTTCTAACCTTTTGTTGGTAGCAGTCATTCCTTGCCAGAAGCCTCTCCCTGAGGCCAGGTGCACACATTTAAAGTAAGATAATTCTGTGTGTCTTCTTTTTTTACCTTAGGACACAGATCAGAAGTGCCTTGAAGGTCACCAGGCTTACCTTTTCAGTTCCTGAATTTCTATTCAGTTCTTTTTCAAATTTTCTCACCCCTTTTTATAGTTTTCAGTTCCATAATGTCATGCCTAACATTTCCATGAACATTGTAAATGGGGTGTGGCTGTTTCTTGCATGAGTCTCTTTTTGTGTCTGTTGATTAATTGTGTTGGTGCTCCAACCCCTCATGATCCTAGTTATTTTTTATTTTGTTTGATCTTGCCAAACATTAAAATGAAGAATTATCAGTAGAAATTACTCTTCAGAGAGACTTCTATTTGCTTCTTTCAGGCTCTTGGGAGTGGCGGGTAGGGGGCTAGCAGTTTGGTATTTGAAATGCCAGGTTAACTTTTTTCAGGTTAACTTTTTTTGTGAGACCCTTGGATGACAGTGAAATGTAGAGGGGATATTCATACTTATTCCTATGGTGATGTCTATGGAATTTCCAACTTGAATCAGTATTACAGGATCCTTATCCTTAGAAGGCTCATGATTCCCCCAAGACAGGATCTCAGCCTCCCCTTCTTTGAATCACAGCAAATGCTCCCATGGCAAAACTGCTACTCTGTCTAGGTTTGTGTACTCTCCTTGAGCTCTGATGTCTGTCCTGGAGGTTAAGGCCTTCCTGTCTTGTTAGTTCTTTGTTACTGTATTAAGGTTCTCCAGAGAAACAGAATCAATAGGAGACTATGAATACCTGATAGATGATTGATAGGTGATAATAGATAGATAGATGATAGATAGATAGATAGATAGATAGATAGATAGATAGATAGATTTAATTTTCTTGGTCTCCTATAACAAAATGTCACAGACTGGGTAGTTTATAAACAACAAAAATGTATTGCTCACAGTTCTGGAGGTTGGGAAGTCCAAGAACCAGCATGGTTGGATTTCGTCGACGCTCTCTTCCGGCCTCCTATGGAGGTAGAAAGGGCAAGAGATCTCTTTAGGCTCCTTTTCCTAAAGGCACTGATCCCATTCACGAGGGCTGTTTGCACTTCCCAAAGGTCTTTCCCAAGAGTCTCCTAATACCATCAACTCTGGAGAATAGGAGGGTAAGATTTCAATATGTAATTTTCAGTGTTTAAGCCATCACACATAAATAGAGAAATCTAAATCTGTGTATTTAGATCTAAATATGGAGATTTATTATGAGGAGTTATCTCACATGGTTCTGGAGCCCGGAGATGTCTGCCAACTGGATACCAGAAAGATGGGGGGTATAATTCAAGTCCAAAGTCTTAACACTTTGTGCACAGAAACACCCAGAAATAGCATTTAATCTGGGTGCCCTGTGACCAATCAAGTTGACACATAGAATTAATCATCACAGGTACACTTTAGGAAAATGCTTACTTTGTCAAGTTTTATCTTATTTTAGTTATTCTTTGTGGGAAATCATCCACCAGATTATTTAATCTGCTTTATGTGTGGAATTCCCCAACTACTTTTGATTTAAATCAGTAGTTGCCTCAAGATGTTTCCAAGAATACAAATAATCATCAGAAAAGATTTCCACAGCTGAAATGAGCTGCCACTTTTGACATTCAGTATTGCCCCATGTGCAATTCTAATGCTGGAGTCTGGATCGGTACCAGGGAACCCTTGATAAATTTTGTGTATGTGTTGATATTATAATTGCTTTTACAGATGAGGAAACCAAGACAGAAAATTGAGATAGAAAATATAAGACACTTTATTGTAAGTACGCTTCTGACTTAGGTTTGTGTTTTTTGCTTATGAGTTTTTCATTTATTGCTCAATGAAAAGAACAGGCAGCACAAGGAGATGATTTTTTCAAGTCTCTTAAAATAAAGCTACATTATCCAAAATGGCATTGGTAAACACCTATATTTTCAAGTCTGTTATATCTACTAGTCTTAAGTTTCACATCTGGAAATCATCAATACAAAGACATCATAAATTTTAATCAATGTGACATATCTCTTAGGTCAGTATTTCAGAACTAAATAAATATCTCTGCTGCCTCAAAGGTCTTGAAAAATATGTGGAGAAAAATTCCCAAAGGCACCTGGTACAGTATGAGTTCTAAACAGTCCCTCCAGAGGGTGAAGGAATGTCCTCATATCTCACAGTCTTTGACTCAGCCATAGTTACTCGAAGGAGAGTCTAGTTTTCTTCAATTAATGAAATAGGACAAAAGTTGATGTTCAGTTTTTTTTTTTTTTTTTGGTGATACTACTGAATTACAAAGGGTCTAGAATGTATATCTCAATTATTATTTAAGAGCTAATAATTTGGGTGTTTCTTTCATTTTATGTATCTTGAATGCATTACAGTCTCTGTAACTTCATGATGAATATGTCATAAATGAATATTTTAGACATAACCGTTCCCCATCAGATACTTTTTGTACTTACTGTTCAAGTGACAAGTTTCTTATTTATGAGATAGAAAAATCTTGTCATATTTATGATTATGATTTTTCCAAAAAGAGGTCTGCAAGGGCTGACAAATTCTGTTGCCAAATTAAGTGTTTTGAACCCTAGGGTAATTTGTGCATATAGCCAACCATGACGAAGAATTCTTAAAGCAAGCTTATATATAGTATTGTAGATTATAAATAGGTAAGCTGATCATTCTTTTAAAAACGTGAAAGAGTAATAACTCAATGCCCGTGCCTCTTAAGTTTTAGAATGAAACTCCACACCAGGAAGTGAAACCAAAAATAAGTGTCTTACATAAAAAGTATCATGACTTTTGTATGACAACAATGCAGCATTTCTTTAAAAAACATTTCTGAGATCTGTTTCAAATTGCCAGGTATTGATTGTGGTGATCCCAATCTCTGGTTCAGTAATGAAACTCTCTGGTCTTCATATTACTAACAGCCTTTCATTTGGGTTTGGATTAAAATTAATCATACATTTTGGGTAAAAAAAAAATAATAATCAATGGCAGTGGAACCAAGAAAAAATACATGCTGAATACACCTTCTCTTCATCAGCTTTTGCTTTGTGATTGTTTCTTTGGTTCTTGTTTCTTCTAACAATTGAACTTACAATAGGTAGGACAATCATCAAATTGATTTTGTGTTTTTCCAACACCCAATCTTTGTCACCCAAAACAGATGCCAATATAATTCTCCATAATGAATTTAATGGCAGTAGTTGCTTTCATAATGACTTGGGAAATTGTAACTGTGAAAAGAAAAGGGATTGTGATTTCTCACTATGGAAAAGATTATCAATGAAGATAAACTGTCAAAGTGAGGTGATTCAAGACTCAAAACCAGAAGGAGAGGCCTTAATCTTGGTGACTAAGTTAGTGTTTGTTTTGAGCTTATATTTGACATCTCAATTGAAATAGGGCATCTCCTTTTGCCAACTACCAACTAGCATTGTGCTGAGTCATTAATTTTCCCTGGGGAACACTGGTTGTGGATTGATTAATGTAATTTCACCTGGCACCATACCTGAGACATAGCCAAAACTTTCCTATCTGAATCAGAAACTTACTAGCTCAGTCTATACTTGTTTGACATTATATGTGATATTGACCCCGGGAAAGGGCAAGTGATTAGCAGAAGATTATTTGGATAATCAGTAATAGGAATTGTATCCTTTTTTCCAAGAATTTTTTTTAATATATATTTTTATTGTTATTTATATCTTTTACATTTTGTATTCCCCTTGGGTAACCCACCACCAATTCGCTTTATATATTCTCTTATTGATTCTTACAGATCTTTGAAAGATGTGGACATGATTTTGACATTGTTTTGAAAATAATTTACAAGTAATCTGAAGACTTATGATGTTTCTAAAATTAACTTTTACAAAACCAAGAAAGTGGCTGATTTGTTCCCTCTTTGCTTTGAACAGCATGCAGGTGTTTAATTAATTATAGATAAGATAAAATTGTGGTTGATGAAAATAAAAGCAGATTAAAATGAAGAGCTGAATGATAATTGTAAATTACTCACTACTTGAGGGACTTAGGTCAACCTCAGATGTAATAAATATCTATACCATTTAACAAAAAGAAATAGCCCTTTTTTAACTATCAAAGGTATTAGTATTGGTATTGTTAAGATCTGCAAGACCAGATTCTAATTCAATGTCTTTTTACTAGGAGATACTGGGAAATTATTTAACCTCTCAGAATCTCACTTCACTTATCAAGATGTAAATAATGCTTATTTACATTTTGATATAAATAAATCACCTAGCATATAATTTAGAATTAGTGTATTCCTGTAATATTTCTCTGTGTCATTACTAAATATTTGACATAAATATATTTGCAGCAACTTAAAAAAATCAAGTTTTAAATAATAATTTTTATGTCACACTGGAATTTTTTGACATTTTAAAAAATGTGGTAGTATATATTCAAGGAAATGGAATAAGCATAGATGATATTGGAGGGTGTGCTATTATTTATACATTAGTTTTTCTTGAGAAATTCTCTTTAATTCTCTAAATGGAGAAATGGATTTTCAACTTCAGATTTGGCAAACTGATAATGAATTTTGTCCTGATACTTTTTCTGTATTTATTGAAGCAGTTATGTGCTTTTTTTCCTCCTTAGCCTGCTAATGATCACAATGATTATAATAATTGATTTTTAAATGTTAAACCAGCCTTGCATACCTGAGATAAATCCATTTGATTATAGCTATAATTCCTTTTATACACTGTTAGATTTTATATGATAATAATGTATTAGGGATCTGTACATCTATGTTTTTGAGACATGTTGATCTGTAGTTTTCCCTTCTTGTATGCCTCTGTCTGGCTTTGTTATCAGGGTAGTGCTGGCTTCTTTGAATGAATTCTTTTCTGTCTACTTCTATTCCTATAATTTCTTCCTTAAGTGCTTGGTAGAATTTACTAGTAAATCCATCTGGGTCAGGTGCTTTCTGTTTGGGGTGGTTGAATATTGATTTAAATAATGATTCTATTTCTTTGTAGATACAGGTCTATTCAGATTGACTGTCTTTACCTGTGTGAATTTTAAAAAATTGTGTCTTTCAAGGGATTGGTTCATTTCATTTAGGTTACCAGATTTGTTCATAATATTCCGTTAATGTCCTTTTAATGTCCATAGGATTTGCAGTGAACTTCTCTCATTCATTAATGACATTTGCAATTTGTGTCTTTTCTCTTTTTTCTTATTTAACCTGACTTGAAGTGTATCAGTTTTATGATCTTCTCAAAGAACACGTTTTTTAGTTCATTCATATTCTCTATTGATTTCCATGTTCAATTTTATTTTCTAATTTTTATCATTTTTGTCCTGCTTAGTTTGGATTTAATTTGCCCCTCATTTTTATAATTTCCTGATGTAGATGCTTAGATGATTAGTTTTAGATCTTTCATATACATACAAAATTCAATGCTGTATATGACTTTTGCTGCATCTCCCCAACTTTGATTGGTTATATTTTCACTTAGTTCCAAATATTTCAAATTTTTCTAATTACTTGTTGATTTTTTAATCATTCAGCTATTGATTTTTAGTTATTTCCACAAAGAATGGACATTGTATGATTATTCCATGTGAATTTAAGACAAATATGTATTCTGCTGATGTTGAATGAAGTAGTCTTTTGTCAATTTTGTACATTCGATTAATGTTGCTGTGTAATTCCACTATGTCCTTACTGGTTTCTACCTGCTGGATCTGTCCATTTCTGAGAGAGGGCTGTTGAAGTTTCCAACTATAATAGTTGAATTTTTTTTTTTTTTTTTTTTTTTTTGTGGGACAGTGTATGTGATGTTCAGTTGTGGTATAAGGCAACATACTTTTTGGCAAACATTCATGTGGTTTTCATGATTAGTGATTTGATTATGTAGAATAAGACTTTGCTCGTCAGAGTTATTTTGAATATAGTATTTCTCTGAAAATAAACTTAATCATCTTGAAAGGTTTGCTTTTTTGTCTTTTCAACAAGATGAGCTCACTGTATATAACTTCATCTTTTTGATGTTGTATTGTAAATAGAAATATAAATTACAGGTAGAGTGATATCTTTAAAAACTCCTAAATTATCTGTTAATTTTGACTCTGCATCTTGCTATTGTTGGTTCTTGTGAATTTGATTTCATCATTTTTTTCTTGCTCTTAAGTTTTATTCTGTCATTACTCACTTCTCAACATAGTATCTTAGTTTGTTTTTAATCACCTATAGACTTTTCCCCCCACCAGTTAATCTAGTCTTATTAAAATTAAGAGAGGTAGGACTAGTTAATAAATGTGGGCCTCACTTCACAACATTTTGACAGTTTGTTAAAATCATAAATATAAAATTACTGTGTAATAAACAATCCGACTCCCAGGTAGAAAGAAATGAGAGAAAAATTTTAAAAGTCAGCCCTGTAAAGATTTATACACAAATGTTCTTAATGCTATTTGTAGTAATCCCAAGCTGGAACAACCTAAATGTCCACCAACTGATAAATGGAAGATAAAATATGATGTATTTTTATAATGGAATATAGTTCAGCAGCAAAACAACAAACTACTGATACTAATTGTGTGTGAAACTCAAAAGCATTAAGAGAAAGATGTCAGACAGGCCTACATAACTGAAGCACCAAGGAAGCTTGGCATGGGGAATGGGTGAGAAGTGAGAAGAAAGAGGGAAGGAGGCACAGTGGGCTATGGTGGTGGGCACTATGGGTGACTTGGTGGTGGGTGCACTGTGGTGGTGATACCTAGGTTTCCAAATATTACCTCAATGAAAAATAAATTAATTAAAAAAGAAAAAAGTCAGACACAAGAGACCACCTGTAATATTTGTATGAACTGCTCAGAAGAAGCATATTGATAGAGACAGAAAGTAGATTAGTGGTTGCTTAGGTTTTTGGGCTATGAAGAAAAGTTTACTATAAATAGACATGGGGGATCTTCTGGCAGGAATGAAAAATATCCTAGAATTGGCTTATGGGGATGGTTGTGCCACTTGTTATACTTACTAAAAGTCATGACTTTTACTTGAATTGAGAAAATTTGTCTATATGTGAAATATACTTCAATAAAGTTGTTAAATAAAAGGCAAAAATGAAAATAAATGTGGGTCTCTCCTAAAATTAAATAAAACTGCTTGAGCTTTAAATAAAGACTGTAATCTTTTCAGCTGCTCAGAGAATTATGTGAGTTCCTGCTCTCCCCTTCTGTTTCTGTAGGTAAAGTTGTTTGATAATGAATTTCCAGTTAGATGAGGTGCTTAATAAAGTCTTCTTTCTGTTAATATTTTTCATAATATTTGAGTGCTAATAGCTCACATTAGCATTATAACAAATGCATTAAAATCAACATTACTAGTTTACTGGTTACTGCCTTGATCAAAAGGATTTTGAAAACCACTCCGGGAATGTCATGTATAAGAAAGACTTTCATTGAACAGTAACAATAAAAACAAACAAACCCAAATAATACAAACACATTGCTGTGGCTTTGCCATTTGTAGTCAGAGCTTCCTAGTCACCCAGTATAAAGCGTAATTGTGCTTCCAGAAGCCCTGATTTACATGTTCCTAAACAGTTGGTAACCTGGCAAAGAAGTCTTAGTAGTCTGGCTGTGCTGACATTTTAAAGCATGATCTAAATTTCTTAATAATTCCGTGGTAGAAAAAAGGGGAGGATTAAAAACGGAATAGGGTTAAAGTATGTTTTTGGTATGCATGTTATTTACTCCCAGTTACGATGTTTTTAATTGTCTTAAGGAAACAGTAAGTACAATTTACTTGGACTCTGTATTGGAAGCTATTTTTAATTGTTATCTTCTGTTTATTTCCAGGTGGAGCACCAGTATTCCCACAAGTTCACAGTGACAGTGTTGCATGCCACCAAAGTGACAAAGGGGGCCATCGGTGACATGCGTAAGTTTCCTTATTTGCTTTTCTATTGCAAATGCATAGTGAGGGTTCACCTTTTGATTACCGGAGTTCCTTGACAAATTCCGTCTTCAAATGGGTTATCTCTGTCTAGAACTTTGAATGATACTGTTCTGAACTGAGCAGTTCTCTATGCTTTTATCTGTCTAAATATTACTTCACCTTGGCTTTTTAGTGGAGAGTGCATAGAGTCAGCCAAAATGACTGTTTTATACAATACAGATCTTTGGAATTCAATGAAATTGTATTTCATTCTGTCTTGGGAAGAGTGATAAGTCAAGACTTCAAAATAATTTGCTCTGTGAGGTATTATGCTTTTAAATTTAAAAAAGGCAGTCTGGCTCTGATGCCTTTGAATATGTTTATTATGTGTGGAAATAGAGATGGTTGTTAGACAGCTTAAAATAATGCAACCATAGCAAGGAAAATGTTGAATTAACTTGCTGTCAGTATCCCTCTCCATGCTTTTAAAAGTGGTTTTCTGTTTAATCTTATCACTCTGAATCACAGAAATGGGAATAAAAAGAAAGATGGGTATTATGATGAGTTTAGTTGAGATTTAGATTATTTATAAAATATGGGAAAAACAAAGGCAATTTAACCTTGAAATAGGTTTTAAAGAAAGGACCAGAGATTGCACTTTACCCATCTGGAAAATGGGGCTTTCTTGCATAAGTAATATTGTAAATTGTGCTTTTTTTTTTTTTTAAAGATTGCTTTATTTATGCATACAGGAACTAGGGTGTAGGCCAGAGGTGTGGGGTGGTGAGAGGATTCACCAGAGACTGAGTGGGGAGCAGAACAGGCAGACCTACTGAAGTACACTGCTGAGGGGAGCAGCAGGTGAGGCAGGAGAGGTCTGCTGCACCATATGGAAAGCTCCCTGGCTGGGGATTGAATTCGTACTGCAGTGGCTGCAGAGAGCTTCACAGTGCTGAGACTTAACCTGTTGCGCCAACCAGGGAGGCCCCATAAATTATAAACTCTTACAGAAGTATCTCAGTGATGAGAACAGTAAGAAGCTTTAGATAAATATCATGCACAAAGTCCAAAGGCAAGTAGAGTTATAGAAACCAGGTCATTTAAGAATATGGAGCAAAAGTTAAGGAGGACAGACTAAGGTGAGACTTTATCAGAAAATTGAGAATGTGATGGCATTTGAGTTGCAGGTCACGATTGGGTTTTCATTTTTAAAAATGTTTGTGCTGACCCTAGCATGTTAAATATATTGGAGGTGAATGTGGAATATCCTTTTAAAAATTTTTTATTGAAGTAACTTGCTTTGCATTAAGAAAGTTTCAGGTGTACCTCATTAAATCAGTGTGTGTATATATTACATTAAATTTGCCACTAGAAGTCCAATTTTATCGTTTACCATATAGTTCACCCTTTTTTACCTGATTTATTCACCTTCCCTTTCTCTTTCCTTCTGGTAACCACTAATCCATCTTACTATCTACATTTATTTTTGTTTTATTTAGTTCATCTTTCTGTTCAGTTTCTCTGCATACCACCGAGTGAAATCACATGATGCTAGTCTCTCCTTCTGACTTATTTCACTAAAGTTTAACACCCTCTAGATCTGTCCATGTTGTTCCAAATGGCAGGATTTCAGCTTTTTTTATTTTATAGCTGAGTAGTATTCCATGAGCTTATTGGAATGATGGTGTCAGTGGGCCAATAGAGAAGTTTGATACTAAGAAAAGAAGAATGTGAGCACTGTGTTCAGGTCTTCAGTGAATGTCCAGGACATTGGTAAAATTCAGAAGGAAGGAGGGGAACAGCAAATTGAATTTAGTGGTAAGAGTTATGAATGAGCAGTGGTTTACCTGAAAGGTGAGAACAATGACAATTTCTTCTCATCTAGACTGAATCAGGGGTTTATATTCTAAATTTTATCTCATAGTTTAGTCTGACCCAGACCCATCTAATTATACTTTTGCCAATGATGTTAAGTTACTCTCACTTTATTTTTTTATAATTTGTGGCACTTCCATCATTTCAGTGAGAGTCCTCTGGAATAAAGTTTCCTGTGAAAGAGAAGCCACATCAGAAGCTATGGTTTGCCCGTGACCTTGAGAAAAGGCACACCCTCATAACAGCAGAGGTTATATTGTTAGCTATGGCTGTGTCACTAACTTGTCAGGCAGGCATGCTATTCATCTCATTTGACTTTAAAAAATAGTTATATCTAGTGCAAAGCGCAGCAGGGTTTTCTATAAATGCAGGCTCTGTTGTGTGGAGTCTGAAGTCCAACAGTAGTTCAAACTATACATTCTGTGAGTCTCCTTTAACTGTTGTGGATCTGATTTCTTAGCTACATTTCCCAGAGGCCATGAGTGTTTATTATAATTAGCACAGAGGAGAGAGTAATGCTTTGAGTGTTGTTTACAACCTCTTTGAGTTGGTATTAATAATACTAAAAAATGAATATTATTTATTAATTCATCTCATAAAACAAGGAACAGATATATTTTATTTATTTTACTGCACTGAGATAACATTCATTTGCAACACTGTGTAGATTTCAGGTATATAGTTACTCACCTCAGCAACTATATGTATCACACCATGTTCACCACCAAATGTCCAGTCACCATTCACCATCAACCAATCAACTCCCTCTATTCTTCTTCCCTACCTCCTACCCCTCTGGTAACCACCATTGTGTTGTCAGAGTCTAAGAGTTTGTTTTTGTTTTGTTTGCTTGTTTCTTAATATTCTACAAGTGAGTAAAATTATTCAGTATTTGTCTTTCTCCTTTCCACTTGTTTTACTCAGCATAATCCCTTCAAAGTCCATCCATACTGTTGCAAATGGAAAATTTCATCTTTTATGGCTGTATAGTATTCCATTGTGTACATAGGCCACATCTTCTTTATTTAATCATTCATTGTCGAGCTCTTGCTTGTTTCCATAACTTCGCTATAGTGCTACAATGAACATAAGGGTGCATATATATATATATATATGTTTTTGAATTAGTGTTTTCTTATTTTTCAGATAAAGGTCCAGAGTTTAGACTACTGAGTCATATGGTGGATCTATTTTCAGTTTTTTAGGAATCCAAAACATTTGGGAATGGGGAACTTTTAGATCCCCACAGTGGTCACAACACAGGTTAAACCCTTCATCTCTAGATTCCTTTTCAAAGTGAAGGACCCATGGGAGAAATAGCTACTGGAAATTAATAACCATAGGAAAAAGGACATTCTGTTACAGTTTTTATTTGGCATTTGCAACTTGATTTTATTTTGTTTTAGTTATCAAATAATTTTTTGCAAGGGGAGGGGGCATTGTAGCCAACCCTTTATATCACTAGTGAGTTTGCAAGAAGCCAGGAAGAGAGAAGAAAGAACAAGAGAGAGTATTAGAGAAATGAATACAATGGTAAGGTTAGTATGAAAAAATGAAGGGATCATATATAGCACCAAACATTTTCTTTTTAAGAAATAATAAGAGAATATAGTGAGGACGTTATAAGATTAGCTCTCACTTTTTTTTTTTTTAAGATTTATTTATTTATACATACAAGCTGGGGTACAGGCCAGAGGCATGGGGTGGTGAGAGGGCTCACCAGAGACAAGGTGGGGAGCAGAACAGGCAGATCAGAAATACACTGCTGAGGGGAGCAGTGGGCGAGGCAGGAGAGGTCTGCCCGCCATGTGGGTATCTCCCAGGCTGGGCGTCGAACTTGCATCGACAGCTCCACAGCGCAGCACTCAACCGCTGCGCCGCCAGGGAGGCCCCTTTTCTAAGAAGAGTTTTTAATGATATTGCTGGTGAGCTTGGTCTATATAAATTTCCAAGTGAGCTGAATTCATGATGTTTGTATATAGAAATTCTTAGAGATAGGCAAGGATAAAACTATTTTTTAAATGTCCTAAGATCTAGGAACACCAGCTAACAGAAACCCACACCTATTTTCTTGTTCATAATGTTTGCATTTATTTAAAATGGTAAATTTCCATAAAATACTACATGTTGGTGAGGAACAATGACTAAATATTTTGGGGTTGTTTTGTTTCATTTTGCCTTTGCCTATGTATGTGGTGTCTTCTTGAAGAGTGATGCACAAATCAAATAGCTGATTCCTGACAAAATACGTGTATCTACTTTTTTGGAGACAATACTTAGAATATACTATTTTTTATTTTGTCCTTGATAAATTATTCTATACTACCTACACTTAGAAATCCCCCTCTGCATTACTAAAACATCATACTGAAACCAGCAGCACCCTACGAACTATCTTTTGAGGGGTCAGAACTGACATTTTAATCATAACGTCTCACTGATTTCCTTGTTTTTACCTGAGGCTTGGGACAGCCAGGAACTGAGAGCTGCCAATCCTTTCCCAGAAATGCCCACTAATTTCAATATTACTCAAATGTGCCATTTAGACCCAGTTGCCTGTGACAATCCTTCACTGTAGCTTTATGCTCTTGTCATAAAAAGAGGTACTTTGAAGTATTAGTTTGCACTTGGCTCACCATAGTCTTATTTTTAAACTAAGTAACTTGCAGCATTTTGGCAATACTGACATAACTCTTACTTTTTAAAGATATACGAAGTTGTAATGGATATAACAGAGTATGTCAACACTGTGACTGGTGCTAAATATTGGTTGGGTGAATTTTAAGCCCTATTTATATTCTAACTATAAATACACACAGAGTGACTACATGACAGTAAAACTTCAATTGATAATAGTTTCCTTTGTCCATATATGCAAAGAGACACCTCTGCTCACCAACCTCATTTTATAACCAAATGAAATAACTGGCACAACACAGTAACTAGCTCACTGAATTTCCATTCCTTTTAAAAAGTGTTGGAAAAATACAGCTCATGTGTGATAGGGAGCAAGTGTCAGAATTCAGAATTCTGTATAGTCATGTTTCATTTCCTGAGATGAACAATGAATCCCATAATAAATATCATTCTGATGCTCAATATATTTCATATCCTAGTTGTACACAAGTGCTGGGGATTCTTGTTGGCTCTCATTTGATGCTGCACCCTTTTTCTTTCCAGAATGAGCATCCTACATTAGGGCTCTGAGGACAGTTGCAGATTGTGCAACCAGGTCTACTTTCCTTCTAGATTTAGGAGACAACATAGTTTAATGTCAACATTTAAAAGTGAGGAAAAATAAATATACTTGGGAGAAATATGTGTTGTATTTAAACCAACATCTGTGTCTTGGGTAAGCAACGTTTCATTTCAGATAATCTCATAGCAAGATCTGGATCAAGTTCCTAATTTTTATTTATTTTATTCCCAGATTCCCAGATTTTTTTTTTTACCTTTTTTTTTTTTAATATCTTTTACATTTTGTATTCCCCTTGGGTAACCCATCACCAATTCACCCATGACCCATCACCGTGTTCCTAATTTTTAAACGGCACTGCCATTACAGGCCTAAGGCTGAACTTAACTCCCAAGCAGCTCCACAAACTTTAATGTCCATGTTACTAGAGACTCTTGTTCAAAATGCAGAATTTGATTAGTAAATTTAGAGAACAGATTCTGCATTTTTAATATACAAGTGATGCTCTTGTATCACTTGTGATGTCTTCGTCACTGGTCCATGGACCACTTTTGGGTAGGAAGCTCTAGACTGTTTTTTCCATTTTATGTTTGCTTACCCTGAGGTCTACCGAGCAAAAAAAAAAAAAAAAAAAAAAAAATAGTCTGAAACAAGATGCTGATTTTTAAGGGTTTTGTTCTTTATTGATTTTAATTTTTTCAATAAAATAACCATGAAAACTCCTTAATACTTTTTAAATTCCTGTCATTTTTAAACATCTATGGATTAATTGCAATACATCTTCAGTGAGAGGGATGGAAATAAACTTATAACACAATTATATTCTGAAACTCCACAAATCTTCTATATTGTAATCATGATCGTACTGGATTTCAAAAAAGTAGGACAAACATTTTTTGTTTCAAATTTCACAGCCCTTGAAGTTAAATGATCAAATCCATGGAATGTACTATGTGCACTCACATTTTTAAATATATGCTTTCCTTTATTTACATAAATATATCCTCCATAAATATTTTAACATTGAATGAAATATTTATGCTCTCCTCTCCAGTGAAATTTAATACTCTTTCACCTTATTTGTGATTGTGTGATATCGGGGACATATGTAAGAGCCCAGTTAGGGTATCATTAGGTACTCTGCATTTAACCACTATAATATTTGAAATATTATTTTCCTTTCCCTTGCAAAGAGAAGTATGTTAATGTGAAGTAAATCCTTAATTTTTAAAACTTTTTTAAAGTTTTTAAAACTTTTTTAAAAACTTTTTTAAAGCAGTCTCCTTTTTTAGAGTATGTTAGAGTAAATTCTCTGCCAAAAATCATACTATACTTCTATACTGATGGTGTGATTAATATCTAAGTTTAAAAACAGGTTAAACATTTCAAATTTTCAAAGAAAAATATGCTCTGAACATTTTTATGTTAAAGAAAATTCCTCTTTGATTCTAAAAGTTTAAGCACTTATGTGAAAATATTTATTATATGTTATTTTGGCATATTTCAATATTTTGAATTTTTCCTTAAAAATTATGGAACAAAGAGATTGAAATGCCTAGTTAAACTTAGCTGAAGATTTAGTCTGTGAGTCTTTATAAATTTTCCTGAATCCTTGGAAGTACTTTTCCATTATCATTCCTCTCTTGATATATCAGTATATTTTTAATGAAATATTTTAGATAATATTTTAGATATCTTAAGTTGTTAGATCAGGGTAATTCAAATCTCTAGATGTAATGTGAAATGGCAGTTTTGAAATTTTAATTTTGGAAAAGAAGTGTTAGTTTTGGAAAAGAATTGTTTTGGTTGTTCCCCCCCCACCCCCCCCCAGTAAGACACCATTATCAATATATGCAAGCATGCACTATGTACTTCAGTATTCATTCAGTGCCTTGAAGAAGGAAAAAGATAAGCAGGAAGTTTGTGGTAGATAGTTTCACTGAGTGTCTGTCTCAGGCTGCAGAAGAAGCTTGTTTTTTTTTTTTTGTTTTTGGTTTTTTTCATACATACAAGTTGGGGTACAGGCCAGAGGCGTGGGGCTGCAAGAGGGTTCACCAGAGACAGAGTGGGTAGCAGAACAAGCAGATCAAAAATACATTGCTGAGGGGAGCAGCGGGCAAGGCAGGAGAGGTCTGCCGCGCCATGTGGGATTCTCCCCGGCCGGGCATCGAACTCGCGTCGCTGCTGCCAACAGCTCCACAGCGCAGCGTCTGCGCTGCGCCACTGGGGCGGCCCAGAAGAAGCTTGTTTTAACAGTTAGATCAAAGACTGGAACTGGCTTGCTTACTTTCAAGCCCTACTCTTTATCAGCCACATGAATTTAAGCCAGTTTTCCTGTGTCCTTTTCCTCAACTGTTAAATGGGGTATGAATTATTCCTTTCAAATAGTTTTTCGGTATGAGGATTAAGTGAGATTATCAAGTACTTACAAAAGTGTTTGATGCATACTATACACAATGGGTTAATAAACAAAAATGCAAAGCAGAGTTACTATGGCTGACATATTTAATCTATTCATTTTAGTAATACTATGAGATAGGTGCTGTTTTTAATTTTACAGAGGAAAGCATTCCATCCTGGAACTAGAACTTAAATCTGTCTCACTCTGATGTCTACTTGGGTAATAGCTTTGTCTTTGAGCAATTTAGGATCTAACTAGGGAAACGAAAACCAACCAAGGAGAACACATACTCAGCAATTGTGTGTTTGATTATACAGTGTTGCTGATTTTGAAAAATGTCGGTGATAATACTTCAGAAGACATTAAAACCTGAATGGAGATTGAGATAAACGTTATAGTTTATGCAGAGTTTTAATGTTTGAAATGAACTTGGGACAAAGTTCATAAGAAAATATTTTTAAAGTGGGATTGACAGTATCTCTAATATTCGCTGGAGAGCTTGCCTATTTTGAATGGTTTGTGCTAATGAATAAATGTCAAATAGCTAGGATTATTCTTTGTTTTAATGCAGTGGTTCTAAACTGGGGGTCAATTTTGCCCCTCCCCCCTAGGTAAATTGGTAAACTGGGCAAATTGGACAATATCTGGAGATATTTTTAGTTGCAAAATTGTGGGAACCCACCGGAACAGCAGGGACAGCACCCCAGACCAAAGAACTATCTGACCCAAAATATCAATAGTGTCAAGGTTGAGAACTCCCATTTTAAAACAAAATTATTCTTGCATGCAGTAGAATACTTAAAATCATTCACCTACAATTAATAATATAAATTAATGTTTTATGATACTACATAACAATTTTTAGAGAGTTACTTGTCCCATTCAACCTTAACAGCTTTCAAGAAACATTTTTAGATTATAAACTTTTAAAATATTCCAGACATAAATACTGATAACACTGGTATTTTAATTTCCTTCCAAAAAGACATCATGGACATTTTAGTAAAAGGGCAATAAAACATTCATTTTTGTTTTATATCTAGATTTAGCTTTCTTTGGGTTGCTTTGGCATGCATCTTCTCTGTTTTCTCATGAATGTCAATATTCTTACAAAAAGTCATTTTGACTATATGCTAATGTTAGCCCACTTTATTAATGTACTGAGTCAATTGTTAATAAAATGTATCGAGTCGATTGTGAGTAGATGCTGTTAAGCTTCTTCCTGGTGTCCATTTTACTGATGGCACATTCTGATAGTTTCATATCTCTTTACCAAAGGAAACACATGACCTTAGAAAGTACTCTTGAGACTACAAGCAAAGGAAATGAAAAATAGGGAGAGTTGAAATGGGACACTGCCTGATAAAGGGATTTCAAAATGGTCTTAATAAAACGTCGGTGTAATTTCAAATGGGAGACAGGTGTTCTTAGGTTTGCTTGAGTTCCTAGTTGCTATTTTCTTTCCAATAGCTATATATTCATTGCTAAAGTTCTCTTCCACTAAACCACATTGGAGTCTTCACTAACTTTTTCAGCTCCTGCATCTCCATGAATTCATAGTCACTGCCCTTCAGCATCTATAGCCATAAAGTTTCAATTTAGAAACCATCCTGAAGGACCAGAGGCTGCTACATGTAAATAAAATGGTCCCCTGACAGTCTGCCCCATTCCTGGGAGTTCTTAAAGGAGACATGCTAGGATTTAAGCCTCCCTTTTTTCTTTGACATTTTAGTACTTGGAAATAAAAGTTGAACACAAATACACTTGGAAGAAAGTAACAATGATTTATATTAAAATGCAGATAAATTAAGTGAAGACAAAGAAAGCACATGGAAAGGGGAGACATATTACCCAAGAGTAAAAGGAAAAGGTAGAGAAGTGAGATTGCTGTGCCTAGAAAGGTCACCTTTCTAGTTGTTTGGGGCTAGTCTGTCACCTATCCATCCACTTTTATTCTGTTCCTGTAATGTTTCAGGCTTTGTGCTAGACTCTGACACACTAGTAAATAGGGAAAATGTAGTCTCTGGCATCGTGGAGTTTATAGAGACAGAAATAGATAAGAGTTGTTAGTGTCAGTATATTTCAAAGAGTGAATAATTTGGCTTGAAAAGACTAGATTAAAATTCTGACTGTAAATGACCTTGCTCAACTTACTAACAAACTCTGAGTCTCAATTATCTACATGGTAGAATAATACCTGAACCAGAAAGTTGAAGCTTTAGGTGAAATTATTTTTGTGCAGATATATGCAAATGAGGTCTCTAGGGAACATGACTCTTAGAGACCAATTTTACCCAATAGGAATACAGACTAACTAGTCCACTAGGGATGTATGAGCTAGATAAGGGAAGAATAGAGGGTATCTTTCCTCTCAGCCATCTGTGTGCAGTCTTTGGACTCTTATCTTGGATCTTTTTAGAACAAGGACAATGACTTGAATAACTTTTAGTTATCAGCTAGAATGTCAAAAGAAAACATGATGATACGCACAAATAAAAGGATGGCAATGTTCTCTTAGAATGAACATTCCAGCCTCCATGTGACTATGTGGAATGTTTGAAATGTGTGGATTCCAGAGCTGCTTCGTGGCTAAATGTTGACCTGTGAGAGCGATGTTAAGTGTGTGGTGAAAGACGGTCTCTGACAGAGAAGGACCAGATGTCTGGTGGGGGGGGGGGGGCAGGCCTGGTGGGTCTTTCTCACCACCTTTAGACCTGTCTTGATAGGTAGTCAAGTCAAAGTATGTTGCCCCAAAGTCAAAAATGGGAGGAAATAAGCAACTATAAGGTTGATAGTCCATACAACAGGTGGTGCTGCATTTATTGGGGCAGTGATACTTTGAGTGGAATTGAGGAGTAAGCTGTGGTGGGTGAAGTAGGTAAAATTTGGAGACAGATGGGAAGAGAATGACTAACATTTCTAGCTCTGGCACTAGGAGTTAAATAAAATAGAAAAATTGGCATCAAAAGAACAAGTGTTTATTTGTGTTTGGGGTATTGTTTAGATTTTTTTTCTTTGTCTTGCATTTGGGGAAAGAAAGGTCAAAGAAAATAGATTTGTCTTGTATGTATTGAGCTTGGGAATTTTCAAGGTATTTGCAAGAGATATGATGATTTGTCAAGGCATACAAGAGCAAATTGAAGGTGTCAGAGTAGAGGTGGAACTCACAGATGTGGATTAAGGAGACAAAAAAATTATCTGCAGAGCCAAGGAAGAGTTAAAGAAAATCCAGTGTTTATTCAGAATAACTTCAAAAGCTTCCCCCTTTTTCAAAACATATTGCTCAACAATAGATTATATATGGGCATGTAAACAAAAATCTCGTATTTGTTGTGTTTGTATCTCCTCTTCCTTGCAGCCTTGAGGAATGAAGGAGTACTTCCTGCTTGCTATTTAAACTTTGAAGAAGATTGGCTTTAAAGAATCTGAGGTCAGTTAGACTTCAGGATTGATGATGCATTGTTGGCTGAGGGGGCAATGCTGTTAAATGTTTTTAAGTTGAGTGTTTTTAAGACAGTATCAAGAATTGTGATAACTCCTTTGCAAATTGGTTTTGACTACATGCGCATTGCATGTCTTAAAGGGTTTGCTTCCTTTTGAAAGATTCTTACAAAGATTTTTAAGAGATGTGAAGAGAAAGCCCCCAATTTAATGTGGTAAGTTAAGGGGGGAAAGTAAGGGAAATGTAGAATACAGAATGAAGAGACATTTAGATAGTTAGGTCGGGAATCACAAATAATGATCCTGGGCACAAAAAGAGATAAATTCACAAAGAGTATTATGTTATTATGTATGAAGTAAGAATTGACAAAAAGCTCATTGAATTTTATATTTACTTTACTAAAGGGGCATATTAGTTGAAGAGGCTAGAGGATAGGGTAGATGGGGAAAGATCAATCAAAGTATATAAAGTTCCAGGTACAAGGAACATGCTCTGGGGACTTGATGTATAGTGTGATGACTGTTGTTAACACTACTATATTATACACCTGAAAGTTGCTCTAAGAGAGTAGATCCTAATTGTTCTCACCACAAAAAACCTAATGGCAATTAGGAAGTACACTGCTGAGGGCAGCAGCAGGCGAGGCAGGGGGGTCTGCCACGCCATGTGGGAATCTCCCCAGCCGAGCCTCGAACTCGAGTCCCTGATGCCGACAGCTCCACAGCGCATTGCTTAACTAAACTTGAATAATGTTATATGTAAATTATATCTCAGTAAAGCTGGAGAATGTTATATGTAAATTATACCTCAGTAAAGCTGGAGAAAAACTTTTTAATAGAGAAATCTGGTAAGAAGGCAGACAATAGTAGACTGGAAATTTATAGATAACGGGATTTAGGAAGAATAATTTTAAGACTATACTTAGTTTTCCAAAATCATTGGTGAAGGAGAGAGAAATTCTTGAAGAACTAGCAGAATTAATGAGAGTTCATTTCTTAGGATGATCAATGTTTGTTTCTATCTATAGATTGAGAAGAAGTAACCAAGGGCAAAGCAGTTATTTATAGCATAAATTTGTGAGTAGGGAAAAACAAATGAGAAATATCTGAAAGGAGGTGGAATAGTATGGAATTTTTTTTTTTAAGATTTATTTATTTCTACATACAAGCTGGGGTACAGGCCAGAGGCATGGGGCGGCGAGAGGGTTCACCAGAGACAGAGTGGGGAGCAGAACAGGCAGAGCGATGGAAATACACTGCTGAGGGGAGCAGCGGGCGAGGCAGGAGAAGTCTGCCCCACCATGTGGGAGTCTCCTCAGCCGGGCGTCAAACTCGTGTCACCAATGCTGACAGCTCCAAAGCGCAGTGCTTAACCACTGCACCACCAGGGAGGCCCTGGAATAGTATGGAATTAACTGAAGAGTTTATGGATACTTTTTCTTCAAAGACTTGAGAGAAGAACTTAAGTATGGTAAAGAAAACTTTAAATAATGTGTGTATATTTAAAGTATGAGGTATGTGTGTATAAAGTTTGTGTGTATATTTAAAGTATAAGGAAAAGAAATTGAAGAGTACATTAAACCCTTTCCTTTTACTTTCCCAGTGAAGTGTGAGTCTAATTTGTGTCCTTAGATGAGGACTAATGAATATGGTAGGGGACTTGAGAAAGTAGGGTAGAGCAAATAAGATTTTTTATGCAATCAATGCAAATCTTACGAATGGAAAGGTTAAAGTTTTCTGAAGCAAAAGAGAAAAAGCTGACTGATAAGGAAACAGATGGGCACACTGGACTATATTCAAGTAAGACATTTCTTTTTATTAAGACGCCATTAAAATAATAGAAAGATAAAACCCCAGGTTTTTTTTAATAATTTGTGTGTCTGTCAAATGACTCATATCTAGAATATGTACTCTGTCAATCAATGTTAAAAAAAAAAACAACAACAGGCAACCCAAAAACAATGGACAAAAGATTTGAGTAGGCCCTTCATGCAAGAGAATATGCAACTGACAAAAAAAAAAATGTATGTACAAGTACTTAACTTCACATAGTCATCAAGGATGTGTGAGTTCAATCTACATCAAAGCATCATTACACATCCACCACGTATTTGAAATTACTATACTTACAGTAATGAGTGTTGGGAAGGATGTGCTGTCACATGACTATAAACATCAGGATATACAATGCTGTAACAATTCTATGTTCAAGTAATTCTGTGTCCCAAGAAATTCTTGGATATTTTAACAGAAGCATTTGTGTGTCAAAAACCATGTGCAAGAATGTTCATAGCAACACTATTGATAATTGCCCAAATTGGACATCATACATATCTTCATTAACACTGGAGCATATAAACATTTTATTAAATATTTATAATTATCCCTTTCCATTTTTTAATATCAATATTACATCAGTAATTGTGAATTAGTAATATTATACGTCAGTATGGATGAATCTCATAAACATAATGGTGAACAAAAGAAGTCAGACCCAAGAGTATATGCTGTTTTGTTATTTCTATTTATGGGAAGATTTAAAAAAAAAAAGGAAAATATATTCTGTCATGATGAAAGGCAGGTAGTGTCCCTCATGGAGGTGAAAGAGAGTTCTGGAATGCTGGTAGTGATCTATATCTTGATCTGGGTCGTGTTATCATGGGTGAGTTCAATTTATAAAAATTTAACAAACTACACATTTACAATCTCCTAACTTCTCTGTATTATCCTTTAAAATACTTACTTTAGAAAAAGAAAGGAATAGTTATTGAAATTCATATATTTATCATGGAACTAATCATCATTTCTCTAGGTTTTATGCCAACAACTCAGGTCTACAGAGTAGACAAAGGAATAGTGAAAACATTGGCATAAAACCTTTAAGTTTTTAAGCCATTAAGTGTTAAAGCTTTAAGTCCTCCATGTTCTTACTGCTACCATGAAATCATAGCTGTTTCAAAGGAATGACCGCATTTGACAACAGTATTTCAGAGGCATTTCTTTCAATAAGTGCTTAGTGGACTTCTGGTCTTGTTCCGGCATCACTCTTGATGGTGACTGAAGCAAAACACTCGATTATCAGACCATTGCCCTCGCTATGTCAACCAGCACACCCACATGCGCTTTAATCTTGCATTTATTTTCATGTGGCCACTTGAAAATGTACTTACTGCCTGCAGAGAAGCAGAAGTGAATTACTACATGTACTTGATACAGTTTATGGGCACACTACTCCATGACAGAAGGTCAGGGCACCCACTAATTTACAAATGCCAACATCTCTCTGCTTTTCTATGGGTGTTATTACACCATTGTTCTTTAATGGATTCTAGTAATATACTTTAAAAATCATTGTTCAAATTTATGTGTGTAAGAACCATCTGGTCAAGTTGTCAAAAATGCAGATTTCCAAGCCCACACTAAAGACTGACTGAAGATGCAAGGTGCCTGCATTTTTAAAAACACTTTATATGGTTCTGTGACTATAATTTTGTGAACTACAATTGGAGAAACATTGCTTTAATTAAACTCGCTCTCAGCAGACCATAGCTATTGAGGAAGTGATATCTTTGCTGTGAATCTGTGGGGACTTTTCCTTTTGGAATGTTGTTGCTATATATCAAAAGAATTGTAAGTTATAGGTCATCTTTATTTGAAGCAAAAGGGTCACGTTCCTTCTGACTTAAGTGGATATGAGAAAGCAAATTGAGAATATTTAAAATAAAACTAGGAGTTTAGAAGCTGCCATCAGTTTCTGTAAGTGTAATAATAAAATATATTGAGTGGACAAAACCAAAATGTCAGCTGGATCTGTTATTAATTTAGCCGGGCTCGTCTTAAACCACTAAAGTTTACAAGAAGTTATACAATCCTGGAATTCTGAAGCTATTTTTGGTGCATGTAGTTTCATGCCATCGTTTTGGGAGATCTGTATCCTATACCTCTGACATTTGTGTTTGTCAAGATAGATAAAATGATGAGAGTCTTTGCCCACACATTACCTCTCTGCTTCACCACTTGTTGGACTGGAAATAATTAAGGTGGAGCTGAGACAGTGACTCAACACCTATTTACTCTAGGGGCATTAATTCACAAAATGTTGAAATAAGTACACAGTGTAAAAAAGAAACAATAATACTTCTTTTCCTACATTAGACTTTCTTTTCTTAATGCATTTCTAGGAAATTTTCAAAGCTTTGGGCTGTTTTGCTGTCAAAATGGGCAACTTATCCTTTTCAAAGCTTCCCCGTGTTTCCATGCCAGCAAAGATTACAGATTAAGTGAAGAAAGTGAGCTGAGATGTGGTTGTCATAATCCACTCTTAAACCAGCTTCTTAAGACTACTTTGCCTTCTGTGTCTCCGAGTGTTGCAGATCTTAGCTCGCAAAGATACAGATTGCAATAGCAAAGTTTGCAGCTGTCCATGGTTTTCCACTGTCCTGCATCCTTTGACAGCTTACCTTTGATGTGACTTGCTAACAAAGCAAGAAGAAAAAAACTAGAAAAAAATACTACTCGACAAAATTTCTGAAACATTGTCTTTACTGGAGAGTAAATATAAGAATCGAAGGGTACGGCTCTGAACTAAGATTCCAATAAAAGTCTCCTTATGTTTTGACCTACAAACACAGTGCAGGCATGCTGTTGTATGGTATTTTCTTATTATCTTGTCAGAATTTGAATTCGTTACATGACCCATTGAGTCTAAAATAGCTGAGCCAACTGGTTTTATCACTGTTAACTTCTGCCAGTTCAACTTGCTGCTGTCTCTTCCGATCTGGTAATTCCCAGGGAACTTTGTGTTCTGCTTTCTCTTTCTTGTTTGATGCCAAAAAAACCTCTCCCTCTTCTTCAAAGATTTAAATGAAGATCAAGCCTCAAAGGCACTTTCTCAACCCCTGCTTTTGCCTTTACTTGTGTGTAATAATCCAGGTGACTGAGTTACTAGTCATTGGCATAATATATCTGGTTGTCTCCCATTTATCCTTGCCTTTAAAAAATTAGGTTAAAAATTAGGCTATTTAAAATTAGGCTATTAGCATCCGACGCACTTCCATAATTCACATCTAAAGTTTTGAGTGTGGCTCCCTATCAAAGCCCAACTGCTTCCAGACAGACACTTTCTGGCAAATAGTAGTCACTCACATTTGTGGAATGAATGAATGATGTTTATGGTCTGCATGCCCCCCTCTTCCCACACACTTTGTGTTTTTCTCAGTTGCCTTTCACTTGGTTATGTGTTTTCTAATACTTGGGGAAACATAAAAAAGATCATTAGTCCTATGAGAAAGAACCAGCCCTAAGGGATGATGATGAAATATATTTTGTACATTTAATTTGAAGTGCTAATTGAATATTCTCCTTAAAATCACACATTTACTTCACATTTATTCTTTTATTGTTATTATTATTTATGTCTTTTACATTATTGTGTACTCCCGGTTGGCGTCCCACCACCAATTCAACCATGAACCATCACCACAGTCCCCTGTGCTCCCCTCTCCTCCATTCTGAGCCCCTATCCTCCCCCTCTCTTGCTGAATGTCTCTCTTTTATTTGGTTCCCCTATGTTCCTGTTATAAGTGAAACCATTCGATATTTTTCTTTTTCCTATTGGCTTATTTTGCTGAGCATAATTCCGTCTAGCTTCATACTTCACATTTTAAAATTATGTTTAAATCACATTTTTACTGCTCTGCTTTGGTCCATTTTCCTTTGCCATTTCTCCCACACAGTCTTTTTATTTGCTAGTTTGTCTGCCATGCCCCTGTTAAAAGATATAAACATTGAGTTAGAATTTTCAATAACTACCTATTTCCTTTTATCTAAAAGAATATATCTAAAGTATAAACAGATAGCCTACATCAGATTCAGCTAGGCTATTAGCTTAAAAATGCAGACATCCCACTGTAAAGCTACTGATTATAGGTTTTAGGGGATATGGGTCAGGAGTGTGTGTCTTCAACAAGAACCCTAAGTATTAGTAGTGCACTCTCACTTTTGAGACTCAACTACCCTTGGCCATAGATATATAAGCTCCAAACTGGAAAATAAAGTAAAAGACAAAAATATTTGTTGACTATCAATGTAAATGCCACCACTTAAGAGTTGTGCAGTAACCAACCTGCAAACCATACAAGACAACCCTGTCACAATTAACAATATTTATCTCATACTAACTCATAATTTTGTTTGGTTAATTGAAAACCTACGATAATTTTTCTAATGTAGATAAGCATGATTCTGAACCCTGATCTTGTCATCATCATGTTATTACGGAATAACCTCTTTGCTGGGTGAGATCACTATGATTGTCTAGTAGTTGGACTGATAAATTGGTTGCAGCGAAACCAACATGTCTCTTCTGGGTAGACAGAGGAATTCTGAATAAATCGCCTAATAAATCCAGCCCTCTCACAGGAAACATGAAGGGTAGAGCCATACTTTGTAAAAAGCATATAAGCTGTGGTGTTCTATTATATATCTTGTTTCAGACATTTTGAACATTATTGTAGATTCATTGAAAATATCCTTACAGCACATATTAATGATTAAGAATCATGAATCATATTTTTGCCTTCTTCTCTTTCATGTTTTCTGTCTATAGTTGACACTCCAGACCCATACGTGGAGCTTTTCATCTCTTCAACTCCTGACAGCAGAAAGAGAACAAGACATTTCAATAATGACGTAAATCCCGTGTGGAATGAAACATTTGAATTTATTTTGGATCCCAATCAGGACAATATTCTGGAGGTGAGTGAATTATTTGGGGACTGTTAAATGGTCATCTTCATGTTGAGACGATGCCCAGGTAGGTGTGGTTGGTGTCCAGCTGGACAGCATGGTAGTCTAGTTTGTAGATGATACTCATCAATTCTGTGACGGTCCAGTATAAACAAAGACATTAGGTAGAGCCAGGAAGAAGGCACTAACCTCCCCACCGTACTTCAGAGAAAACACACTTTGTTTTAAAGAAGATTGAAGTATGAAAGTATAAAGATACTTTCAATTCCCTTTCCAATAAGTTATAATAAATCCTTTTCAATGTAATTACATGGATTTCCTACATTAATTTATGTCTTATATTCCAAAATAGCATTTCTTTTGAGAGGGGATAAAGTTCCATTTTTGAAATAATGGATAGTGAATAGGTCAATTGGGAAGATTTTTTATAATCATCATTATTTTAGCAACAAATGTAGACTTCAGGAAGAAAAGACACTTGTATTGTTACCCATTGAATATTGAGGCTCTCAAATGACTGTGAAACATAAATTAAGAACTTTGATTTGTTAAATGTGGTGGGAATTTTGGATATAGCTTCCAAATATCCAAGGGAAACTTTATAGTCATGCTCTTGCTTTTCCTCTCTATAGATCACATTAATGGATGCCAATTACGTCATGGATGAAACTCTAGGGACAGCTACATTCCCCATATCTTCTATGAAAGTGGGAGAGAAGAAAGAAGTTCCTTTTGTTTTCAACCAAGTGAGTAATACAACAGAATTATTTTTCAAGTTTATATTAGATACAATCTATTTATTCTGGAAAGTTGAGCTTAATATTTAGAAATTTTATTATTTTCAAATAATAATGTTTGATTTTTTTAACATCTTTTGTTATAAATTAATCTCTATGGAGGGTTATTTTTGTCCCATGTAATACTCAATTAGGGTCAAAGTAGTCAAAAGCCCATAGAAATGGTCTGGTGGTTATTGTTGTCTTCATATTTCTAGGTTTACTGCATTTCTGAAATTTCAATAATTTATTTAGGAATAGTAAAATCCTTGAAGAACTATTAATACAGCACCAGCTTTGGATTTTGAATTTTATAAGAAATTGATTCATTAATTTACAGTGAGACATATAAACAACCAGTAAATCTCTATAACAGGTGCTGGTTAGTATATTTATACCTTTTTGTTGGGAGAGGCTTTGTATTTTTCCTCATCCTTGGAATGACTTTCAAATCTCTGACTCCCATACCTATCCATCCCTAGACTGTCACCTCCTCCATGTTGTCTTTCCTAGCCATTACCACCCCAAATGACCTCTTCTTTCTCTCAACACCCATCATCATCTGTGGTATCTGTTGAGACTGAATTATTTAAACTGTTCAATTTTTCATTTTCCTCCCTCTCATAGACCCCTCACCATAAATTAAAATTCTAAGGAGATCATAATTTTGCATGACTAATTACAGAGTTAATACATGGTCAATGTTTATTGAAGGAATATTTATTGTGTGTGTGTGTATATATATATATATATATATATATATATATATATATATCTGGAACCAACTTAAACCCAAAGGACTACCTGGCCAGGTCATATGGTCGGAGCCCTATGGGATGCCAACTCCTAGCTGGTCCCCTCAGGAATACCAGGGCATACCCCTGTACCTCTTCTAGCCATTGCTAAGAATTTCACTGCCCATATGTTGGTTGACCTGTTTTAAAGCTATTTCATTCATTCCTTTTGCAAATATTTATTGAAGTCTATGTACCAGTTGTTTGTATTTTGTGAGGGAATATAAATAAGAATAAGGTTCATGAAGCTCTTCCTTCAATTATTTTAATCTGGGGTGAAGGTGTGAAGGGTCGGAATGGTTGGTGAGGTCAGAAGGTACACATGATAAAAATAAGTCACCATACTATGAGATATGTACCCATGAGGTGTGTACAGAGTGCTGTGGGAAGACAGAAGGAAGAAAGATTGTGTTGTGAGAAGAGGACGGGGAGGGTTTGGTATCAGTAGATGACTTTAAACAACTTGATATAGGGAGCAGCTTGACATTTAAGGCCAGGCTGTTTGGTGTTAAATCCCAGTTATGTCCCTTATCGTCTGTTTTATACTGGTGAAATCACTTAACTCCACTCCATCTCAGTCTCTGTCTGCTCACTTGTAAAGTGGAGGTAATCTCTCACAGGAGAGTAATTATGACTGAGTTAATTTTATGTACATGGGGGAGAATCAGGTGTAGGCTGGAGGTGCAATGGTGAAAATATTCACCAGAGATCAAGTGAAGACTAGAACAAGTGGATTTATTGAAATACACTGCTAAGAGAAGCAGCAGGCATGACAGGAGGGGTTTGCTGCCCCTCTAGTGAGGGTCCTGAGGCTCTATTTATACTCCAGGCACCATAGACTGGTTAGAGTTACTAGTCTTGGGTGTGTTCTGACGGATGATCTGAATTAGCATAACAAATCATCAGTTCTTGGGATCATCAGCTTAATACCCAGATTCCCATGGTAGTTCCATCTATTCCCTTTATCCATTCAAGCCTCCCAAACTCGCCTGCTGGGCAAGAAATGGGGACTGGGTTTTTTTAATTTAACAAGGATACCATGACCAATATCATTAATTATAATTATATTTCATTTATTATATGAAATATAAATATAATATTACTTAGTTTATATCTTTATCAACATATAATTTATTACAGTTAAATATATAATGATCATTTATTATAGAAATATATGTAAAGGCAAAACTCACATAGATGTATCCATATCATCTAGTGCTTAGAACAGTACCTGGTACATATTAAGCATTACATAAATGCTTATTGTTTTGATTGCTGCCATTGTTGTGCACTGAGAAAATAGTAGAATTTCAGTGGGCAGAGAAGCAGTTACAAGCAATCCAGGCAGAAGAAGCTGAAAAGACATGGGGTCTTAAAAGAAGAAAGCAAGTTGAGGCCTGGTAAGTTCAAGGGCCTGGTGGGTAAGAGTTGTTGAGTAGCAAGGTGGAGATTAGAGGTAATCAAAGGTTAAAATCACAGATCTCACCAGTTGCGTTGCTAGGATCCCTTCTCAATACATGTTTGTTGAGGCCTTTGTGGGTGTGAATTAGCCTTTCCAAAGTGTAATGCTTCTTTCCACTTTTCAGTCTCTGACACGAAGACCGATTCTGAGAAGATTTTGTGGGAAAACATGCATTTCTTCTCCTCAGATCATTTCTTTGCTTAAGTATATATCCCCAGGGTCTAAAAAAGGTTTTCCACATTCCTGAATTTAAAGTAGCTTACATAATCACTTTCTTTAGTGTGCCTGAGAGAAAGCAGTTAACCAAACAGCTTTGCTTCATGCTATATTCTGGAGACCTTTACAGCTTTTATCTGAATGATGACAGTTCTGTGCTAGTATGGGGAGAAGGTAAGGGTGTGTGGCTGTTGGAGAAGGCCCCTTTTTCCCCAAGTCAGGGGGGCATGCCCCCTGCCATTCAGTCTCTCTGGTCTCTGAATACCCATCTCTCAGAGATCAGTCTTTTTGCTACAATCTTCACAGAGGACATTATTAATAAAAACTTGAAAAGTTTGTCATCCTAAAGGTAATCCTGAGTCAATACAGAGTGATGTCTGTGTCCAGGAGCCAGCTGGAAAAATAAGATGAGCCTCTGACTAGAGATGGCTGGTTTCTTCCAGGCAGAAACTGGGAACTGGGACTGCCCAATTCTCATTTTGTCTCTATTTCTGACACTTCTCCTGGTGTTAAACTTATCATTCTCTCTTATTTCTTCATCTTTATTTATTATTTTTTTATAAAGATTGATTTATTTATGCATACAAGCTAGGGTACAGGCCAGAGACATGGGCCAGCGAGAGGGTTCACCAGAGACAGAGTGGGGAGCAGCACAGGCAGATCAGAAATACACTGCTGAGGGGAGCAGCGGGCGAGGCAGGAGAGGTCTGCCGCGCCATGTGGGTTATCTCCCCGGCCAAGCATCGAACTCGTGTCGCTGCTGCCGACAGCTCCATAGCACAGCGCTTAACCGCTGGGCCACCAGGGAGGCCCTTATTTCTTCATCTTTAAAATAAAGGTTTTGATCAACTTATTTCTAAGATCCTTTCTAATTTATGAAGTTCTGTAATCTAGAAAGAACACTTTATTTTTCCTTTGACCATTTTCACCCAGAAGCTTTCAATGCTTCCCATTTTATAGATATGATCACACAATAATAGTTAAGTAATGCAAATTTTTAATTTAAGTGTCTGAGGTGTCAACAGATTATTTTTCTTAATAGGAGAATTTGAGCTTTTATTGTGCTCTTAAACTTTGCTAAATATTAAAGAGACTGCAAAAATTCTATTCCAAGAAATTTGTTTGTCAAGGAGTACATATTCATGCGTAACTGATAGGTAGTAAGTGGTATCTTGATGCATTTATGCATTCATTTACCGACGTAGGAGTTATTTATTGAACATTGTATGTTCTAGGCAATATTCTAGGTGATGGGCACATAGCACAGGAACTGATAGATGAACTCTTGGTTCCCAAGACATCTGCGTTCTAGTGGGGAAGGGCAATGGATAACATTGAGTAAAAGGATCATCAACATATCAGTGAGTGATAAATACTATATAGTGCTAAATACAATAAAGAAAATAAAATAGATCGGTGTGATACAGAACAGATGGTGGGCAGCTCAAGTTTATATAGTTAAGGAAGGCATCTCTAAAGCATAATTTCCCCCCAATTTTTGTTATAAAAATTTTCAGGGCCTTTCTGGTGGCCTACAGGTTCAGCCTCAGCACTGTCACCACTACAGTCTGAGTTCAGTCCTCTCCTGTCTCGCCTGCTGCTCCCCTCAGTGGTATATTTCAGTAAATCCACCTGTTCTCTCCACCCTGTTTCTGGTGAATCCTCTCACCACCCCCACCTCTGGCCTATACCCCAGTTCTTCTATAAATAAATAAATCTTGAAAAAATTTCAAATGAAATAAGTCAGAAAGAGAAATACAAATGCCAGATGTTGTCACCTACATGTGGAACACAGAGAAGCAATACAACGGGTCAGGCAGAAATGAATCAGAACAAACCCTAAAAACCTGACTGTACAACTGAGCCAACAGAAGGGGAGGGATATGAACAAAGCAAGGAGGGAGCTCAATAGATGATTGTGGAGGATAATGGTTGCCTTGGTGATAGGTGCAGTGCGGTAACAACACTTGAAAGAGGAGATTCTGTATCTCTACATCACAATCAAAACACAATCACAAACATTGCAAATCAGTGGTTTACCACAATTAAAAATAAATTTATAAAATATAAAAAATTTCAAACTTAAAAGGCTGAAAGGTTTATAAAACAAACACCCATACAACTACCTCCTAAATTCCACAATTAGTCTTCTACTATATTTATTTTGCCACATATATCTCTCTATTTATCCCCCCAGCAAACCATCTTGCTTTTTTGATACATTTATAAGCAAATTTCAAGCAGCAATATGCTTCACCTACTCTTAAACTCTTCAGTATGTCATTAAATACAGTTCGGTATTCACATTTATAATTTTGTGACAAGTAAATCAGGCAGACAATATGTGTATTGAGAGTTATAAGAAGTTATTCACTCATCTCACAAATAACTATTGAGTACCTACTATGTGACAGTTTTTATGCATTCCTTGCTCTTCCTTGCTCAACAGCAAGCAAACCCAACAAAAATCACCATCCTTGCAAAATGTGTACTCAGTAAGATAAACAAGAAGCAAGATAAATCAGTAAATAGTACTTGTATTAGTGTTAGTAATAAGTGCTGAATAAACCAAGGACCACAGAAAGGGGATTGTGTACATGAGTGTGAAGGGGAATACAGATGTAGTCCCCAAAAATGTTATAAACACTTAATTTTTTATGAATTTATAACATTTATAATGTAGTTACAAATATTTATAATTCTTAGAAGAGGTGGAGTTCTTCTCACCTAAGCCTCTCTGATGATATCTGAGGGCAAAGGGCACTCTGAATAGGAAGGTCCTGAAGTAGAGGCTTGCTGGGCAATTGAGTAGTAGGGACATAAAGAGTAGTAGGGAGGGCGGTGGGAATGACAACAGAGAGGCAAAGAGGTTACAGGGGGTTATGGAGGACATCAGTGGCATAGACTTGACCTTAAAGAAAGGCTGTGGTTAGATCACTCAAGAGGTAGAAGATTGTTCTGATGGAGAGAACTACCTGAGCTACTCAGAGTTACGGGACTAGAAGGGACGATCATGTTCAAGAAACAGTGTCTAGATGAGTTGATGGGAACGGGGCATTCATGCATGAAGGAAAAACAGGTACTCCAGAGTCAGAGCTCAGATTCGCAGTCAGAATGTGGATATTCTCTTTCTGAGTCACAGGTTTTTGATCACGTAGTGGAGAAATTATATAAACAGAGTTTGGCTTTTTCCTCAGAAGCATTCATAATGACACAGAGAATGTTTGATACTGAAACAGAATTTTTTTTAATTGAAGTAACATTGATTTATAACATATATAGGTATATAACATTTTCTATATAAATTACTTATGTAGATATATATTTCAGGTGAACACAATGATCAACATCTGTACATTCACCAATAAAAGTCTAATTCCATTCTTCACCACACAGTTCACCCCTTTTACCTATTTTACTCTCCCCCTCCCCCCTTTCCTCTAATAGCTACTAATTTAGTCTTATGATCCAAGAGTTTATTTTTATTTCATTTAGTTAATTCATTTCTTTATGTACCACATATGAATGAAATCATATGTATTTGTCTTTCTGCCTCTGACTTATTTCACTCTAGATCCATCCTTGTTGCTGCAAATGGTAGGGTTTCATCTTTTTTATAATCCAGTAATATTCCATTGGGTTTTTATACCACATCTTTTTTATCTTGATAATTAAGTTGATAATACTTAAGTTATTTCTAACCCTTAGCTATTGTGAATAAATGCCACAGTGAACTTGGGAGTACATATATCTCTTTGAATTGGTATTTTCTGTGTATAAACACCCAGAAGTGGGATAACTGGATCATATAATTTCTGTTTTTAGATGTAGCTTGTAACCAGCACATGTAGCAATAACTTTCATATTTCAATCAAAGTTAAATGATGTGACTGACTGTTTCTCTAGTTCCTTTCTTGCCCCTCTTCCAACTGAATGTCTCCCAATGCAAGCATCTGAAATTGTTCTCACTGTGGAATTCAGAGATTGTTGTTTTCTACAAGAATATATGATGAGTACATCCTCCTTCTGACTGCATAACTCCTACAAGAGGTGGAGTTCTTTTCATTAGGTCTGCCTCCTAGCTAAGTATCATGGGTTTGGGGCAAGTAGGGAGCCTTGGTCACCTTTCCTCCTAATGCCTTGATAATGAAGCAACCTGGAAGACTGTAAATGCAGAAATGCTTTATGCAGTGTGTGGGAAGGAGTTTACAATAATTGTTCAATGCCTCACAGGAAGTACATATTTTTGTGGATATTTTATCTGAATGACATGTTCCAGCTAAAAAGGGGCAGAGAGGTTGTGAATGTCAATCTTCATAGCATGTCTGAACATAGTATATCTAGTGCAGGCACTTAAAGTGCCCTCTGATTGAGGAATCTACTTGAGCAACATGGGGAAGTGAGGCTCCCAATTCGGGTGACAAGAACCATGGCAACACATTTTTTAATTCTCCCAAATGACAGAAAATTCCTGTGTCTTTCTTCTCTCAGCCAGCCTTCATTTAAAGAGTCATATCAATCTGCCTACAATCATGAATGACTCAGCTAAGAGAATGTTGTAGACAGATGTAGAAGTGACAGTCTTCTGGAGAAGACAAATAAGGCCATGAACATGGCACCATTGGTTTTTCTTTAATTTATTAACTTTTCAGGGTAAGTAGTCATTTGAGATATTCAGGCATCAAATACTTTAATATATGGTTGCTTAGGGATCTGCCAGTTGGGAAGCCAGCTCTTTCTTGAATACTTTCTGTCATGAAGGTCTACATTTGATAAGGGGGTTCATTTCAGCTTTGACATCTTTCCATTTGTTAGAAAAAATCCTTAATGGATTTAATTTCTGTTGTCCTGTGGTGCTTTTGCCCTCTGGAGATAAAAACATTAGATCTAGTTTCACTTTGATGTCAGCTTTCAGGTATTATTTTTGGAGGAGAAAATAAAAGTGGTTACCTATGTTTTTCTTACTAAATATCCAAAGTAACCTCATTCAATACAAAATGTTTTCCAAACCCTCATTGGGAAGACTTCAAATGAAATTTGGAAATGGGGAATAGGCATAACATGTGGGATGTGATCTGAACAGTGCTTTCATTGATATATGACAGCAATCACCTTCATTGTTTTAAAGCCAATCACCTTCTGACTTATAGTTGAACTATGATTCATCTGGGCATATATTATCCTGTTTGTACCGAGATTCTAGATTATTTTATTAGTTTGAAAGTAATATTTATTTGCTCCTTGAAAAAATAAAAGCTAATAGAATTCCACAGCTTAGGAATTGCTGTGTGGGTTAGACCAGTCATAATTTTATCGCTGATAGCAATGAGCTGTTTCTTGACAAAAAGAAAAAAGATCTCTTGATCTACCATACACGCGCGAGCGTGCGCGTGCACACACACACATACACACACACACACACATTCCTGCACACACACATATACACATGCACCATAATTCAACAAATTTTTATTGACAGCATCTATTGTATCCACTTGCTATGCAGTGAGCTAGTGACAGAGACCTATTATCTATATAAGACAGAGTTTGCAGTTTAGTGGGAGATGCAAGTTTTTGTACTGAGGGCTTCAATTCCTTTTTCTTACTCATTAAATTCTAACCTGAGAATTATCAATGAACTTATTTTAACCTTTTGGGAAAGTTCCTTCTATTTTTTTTCCATCCCAGAAATCAAAAGGAAAACCAAGCCCCAATTATCTATAGCATTTTATGTTGGCTCTAAAAATATCTTCATGCTTTAAGAGGCACATCCTTGTTCTGTTCTGCTTGAAGGTATTGAACAGATTCATTCTATATTCTTATGGTAACTGGTATAATAATAAAATAATAGCAGCAGCTTATAATTATGCAACGACCTCCAAAGCATTTTCTCATTTGGTCCTAATAACAATCTAAAATGACATTTTTCATGAATAATGGCAGAGATAATGTTGAGAAGTTCTTTCTATACAAAAGATTTAAAGTGTCTGAAAGGACACCTTTAAATATCTCTTCCGTGCTGTAGATATTGGTCAGTCTCTTCCATTAAACCAAAACTGGACCCATCAGAATGATGGGGTCCCCGAATATGTTTGGTTGGCTCATACAGAGTTGAAAATATTAAAGCCTAAGCCCCATATCCCAATGGCAGATGTTTCTTGAGTGGACCAAGTGAACTGGCCCCTGAGTGCTGCTGTCCATCCCGGCTTGATGTCCTGTCCACTCCCCCCACACTCACCACATACAGTCTTGTGAATTTTCACCCACACTTTTTTTTTTTTTAACTTCCCAGCCTCTTCTGCCTCGATTTTGAGGCTTAGGGAGAGCTCCTCAATAATTAATGGAACATTTCAAAATAGCTTTTAGATTTCAGGTAAACTAAACTATATTTTGTGAATGATGGTTATGGAACTGAATACTTCATTTTAGTGAAAAAATAAAACACCATAAAAAGACAATTCTCATGTTTGCTAATATTTTAGCAAACACAAAATTTGCTAGCAAATATGAGAATTGCCTTTTTATGGTTGTTTTCTTTTTTCATGTTTTCTTTGTATGATTATTAAGTAACTTATGAAAAATAGCAAGAAAAATGTATTTAATACATTTGTAATGGAACTCTTTTGTTTTAGGTGTTTTATTAGGTTAAAAGTAATCTGGCACTCAAAAATTATTTTGACTTTGCACTCTATGTAACACTTGTCTATTTACCATCTAATCTGACCAATGTATCTATTTTAGGTCACTGAAATGATTCTGGAAATGTCTCTTGAGGTTTGGTACGTACACTTTTTTCATTGGGTAGAAAATATTGGCAGTGATCTACAGACCTATTTTAACTGATAAAGAATATATTTTTATATGTGAAATAATAATTCTGACAGCTTTGAATATATATAAAATTACATTAAATGTACTTTTTCTTTTTTAAATTTTTTTAAAGATTTATTTATTTATGCATACAAACTGGGGTACAGGCCAGAGGTGTGGGGCAGCGAGAGGGTTCACCAGAGACAGAGTGGGGAGCAGAACAGGCAGATCGATGGAAATACACTGCTGAGGGGAGCAGCGAGTGAGGCAGGAGAGGTCTGCTGCGCCATGTGGGAATCTCCCCGGCCAGGTGTCGAACTCGCGTCGCTGCTGCCAACAGCTCCACAGCTCAGCACTTAACCGCTGCACCACCAGGAAGGCCCTAAATGTACTTTTTCTTGCAACAGGAGAGGGAAGAGCACAAGGGACCATGGTGATGGTTCACAGGTGATATGGGAGAACTCTGGAGACTACACCTGAGAGGAGAAATCAAATATTGTATAAAACAAACAATGATATAAGAAACTAAATTTTAAAAATAAAAATAAAACATGTAAAGTTTGTCTTTATATATACCATGTTTAAATTCAGTACTTCAGTAGATGGTTTTAGAGTTCAGTATTAGGACCTGTCTTTGTGAGACATTGGTACATGGTGGTAAGTACATCACCCATTTGTTCTGTGATCGAAACTCTCAGAGTTTAGTTTTTATTAATCTTCTGTTTATTGAGATATAATTGATATATGACATTATATTAGTTTCAGATGAAAGCATAATGAAGCAAAGTGATCACTATATAAGTCAGGCTAAAATTTGTCCTCATTTTTTCTTCTTGTGAGAAAGACTTTCTTCGGAGCCTCAGATTTTTTTTTTAAAGATTTATTTATTTATATATACAAGCTGGGGTACAGTCCAGAGGTGTGGGGCGGCGAAAGAGCCCACCAGGGACAGTGGGGAGCAGAACAGGCAGACCAGAAACACACTGCTGAGGGGAGCAGCGGGCAAGGCAGGAGAGGTCTGCCGCACCATGTGGGACTCTCCCCGGCTGGGTGTCGAACTCGCATCGAGCACGCTGCTGACAGCTCCACAGTGCAGCGGTCAACCGCTGCGCCACCAGGGAGGCCCCAGCCTCAGATTTTTTGATCAGTAAAAACAATTTGCAGAAACAATAGCCTATTGAATAACAATGTGCAGTATTTATTACTATAGTTGTGGCACTAATACTTGTATTTAATGCCTAATATGGTTTCTGGTGTGGTTTAGTGTCTGAGGAATTGTCATTATCAGAAAGAGACTCCAGTTCAAAGATTCTAAAATACTCCAGTGGTAAACTCATTTGTGGTTGTCTATAATTCTACTAGATATTTCTTTTTTTTTTTTTTTTTATAAATTC
>PVIJ01002100.1:108012-172102 GCA_004024925.1 Scalopus aquaticus
AGGCCAGAGGCGTGGGGCGGCGAGAGGGTTCACCAGAGACAGAGTGGGGAGCAGAACAGGCAGATCAGAAGTACACTGCTGAGGGGAGCAGCGGGTGAGGCAGGAGAGGTCTGCCGCACCATGTGGGATTCTCCCTGGCCGGGCGTCGAACTCGCGTCGCCGCTGCCGACAGCTCCACAGCACAGCACTTAACCGCTGCACCACCGGGGAGGCCCCTAGATATTTCTTTCTTTGACACAGGGAGACATCCATTAGACAAGGTAATTTATTAATATTTCTGCAAGTATGCACCTCAAACACAACTTCTTTGGGTTTGTTATCGTGTAGGGTAGTAAGTGTGAGGGACTCGAGAAGTAATTATCAAGTGAGCTTGGGAAATCTGTGTAAAACAGATTTCTTTTCTGAAATATTTCCCTAAGTCTTTACTGTCATAACTATATTCATACCAAAGACTGTTGTTTAAAAAAAAATCCTTGCTTTCTGAAAACAGGCCTTAGGACATCTATCTGAAAGAGTCATCATTTAGCACTCTTCTTTTAGTTCTCTTCCTAGGAAATAGCTTCAGGGAATCCATGAGCTTTGATCATTGAAGCTGTCAGGGATGGATAAATTTCAAGGCCACTGGGGACACTGCTTATTGCCTGTTATTATAATATATGTTGTAATATGTTATATGTAAATTCATGCCTGTTTATTGTACACACAGCTCTTCCCCAGACCTCCGGTTCAGTATGGCTCTGTGTGATCAGGAGAAAATTTTCAGACAACAGAGAAAAGAAAACATAAAGGAAAACATGAAGAAACTCCTGGGGCCAAAGAACAGTGAAGGCTTATGTTCTACACGTGATGTGAGTTGAAAATGTTTAAAATGTTATTACAGTGTAATAATGATTTTGTTTGAATACTTTCTCCCAATTTTTAAAACATTGAGATTGAGCTTTGTTTCTTACATTTTTTAAGTTAAGGTGTTTTATAAATGGAATTATTTTTTAGGAAGAGCATCACAATTGCTGACCGTATTTAGATATTGATCAGATGTCGTTTTTAAAAGGTATATACATATTTATGCAAAAACAAGACCTCTCATCCTTAGGAAAATTTTAATCTCAGATACAAAAGGGTCATTGAATTAACTCTTTTCCTGGTATCTGTATATACCATATTGCACCAACCAAATTTCGACTACCATTCACCTACAATTCTACTACCATTTATCCTTCCAACTAACTACCCTTCCCTTTCCCCTCTGGCAACCACCATATTTTTCTCAATCTAACAGTTAATTCTGTTGTGTTGTGTTTTGTTCTCATTTGTCAGTTAGTATAAACTAAAATTAAACAGCCTTGAAAATTATCATTATTGAGCAAGAAGAAAATTCTATAAATTTTGTTAATGATAATATGATCAACAAGAATTGGTAGATGTAGATGGGGCAATAAAAGAACATATTCCAAATTCTTTATACTTTATATCAGAGAATTAAAAGGAATATCATCTAAAATTGACCAAGTTGTTAAAAATATTTTGTGAAGAAATATTGAAGTATAATCTTTCAATTATGCTTTAATTTCTTTACCTTCCTTTAAATTCTAGCAAAACATAGTGGCATTTATGAATGAATAATTTGTGTTGTGTAATCTACTTTTTAGGTTTTTATCCATTCATTTATCCCTTCACACCTCTCTCTCCCCACACCACCCCCCTTCCTTCAATCCTTTCTTCCTTTAGCTCTATCTACCAAATGTTTCTATTCATGCATCCCTCCACCCACCCGTACATACATACATTGACCCTTCCATCCATCCATTTATCCACTGGTGTATCCTTCTATATGAAATCTGAAAAAGATAAATAACTCCATCAGATGATAATTATAAAATTTCTTATTGGTACTTTTTACTTATTTGAATTTTTCTGTTAATTGAACATTTTAAATGAGCACTATTTTTAGAAAGCTATTTTTGTTGAATACATAATATATATGTACATACTCCTATGTGCAAGCACATTTATACACAAACACGTACCAGGGAATCAAGATTATTATAAATTAAGGGCAAAACACCATTGGGAATGAGACATACATTCTCAGTAAGGGAATCAGATGGGGCAATCCTGTTCCATGTGTGCTTGCTTGAAGACTTTTAAAGGTGTCTTTATGTGGCCACTGGGATGGGAAGCCAGTCTTATGCAGCTACTGTGGCTCCTGTCATTCACCCAAGATATATGGTGCTTATGGGGAGTTTTTACTGAGAGGAAGCTAAGAGCAGAAGTGAAAACTCTATTAAAAAAAAAAAAAGAGACTTCTTTTCAACTCTGTATCTTGCTTGTCATCAAACAATCCCAGGTAGAATTTGTGGTTGATTATTGCCTCAGGATACTATGTCCTTGAAGACACTTTCTTTTCTACAAGTGACTCAGAAGTTTCTAGCTTCCAGGAAAGGTTTTTGGTTTATGTTTTTGCATATCTATAATCAACCACTCAGCTACAATTGTGTAACCTTCTTTTTGTTCCCATCCTTATTTGATATCATCATTATACCTTTGGAAGAGAAAAATGGCATTTTGAGTTCTTTTCATTTCTGTCTTTGTCATGTATTGTGATACGGCCCTAGGTAACCTTGAGGTTAATAAAGCTGAAATGGTTAAGACTGAACAGTCAGTTTCCTCAGTGGGGAGAAAGAAATTTAAGCAGATAACACAGGACTGTGGTAAGTTCTTTGAAGAAGAGGGACAAATGGAGGGATGTAAGGACTTACAACACTGTGACCCTTAGTAGAGATGATGGTGATGGGGTTCAGGGCATGCCACCCCAAAATGTGGCACCTGGGCATATAGAATATTTTAAGCTGAAGGAATTTTAGTAAATTCCAGAACCAGGAAGATCTCTCTGACCTTTCTCCAATGACACAGGTCACAAGACTTCATGTGAGGGGTGTGCTCTCTCTACCTGAATAAAGGAGGATCCTTATTTCCAAGACAGAGACCCTGAGAAGTGCTTAAACAAACAGGCCTTATTATAGTTCCTGCAACTTAATCTACTTCTGTCCTACTCTCCAGCCTATCACATTTATACATATATTTATACACTACCCTTTCTTCATCACAACTAGCATAAAAATACTCAGACCCTGTTTCTGAAGTCTCCTTCTCTTACGAAGTCTCCTTTGCCATGTAAAAGAGTAAATAAACTTGTAAGCTTTCTCTGTTAATCTCTCATTGCCAGTTTAATTTTCAGACTCAGTCAGGGAACCTAAGAAGATTGACAAGAACTTTTTCTTCCCCTTCAAGGGAAAATCCTCTTTGAGTTTAAGACTGTTTGGCAGGAACTGAATGAGTTTGCTGGGAGAAAAGGGAGGAAAATTCCATTAATTCATGGCTATCAACTTCATTTGGGAGACCCCTTCTTTCAGTCTCAGTGTTTCTCTGCCTGGTTGCTTTCTACATATTTGCAACAAATATTTTCTTCACTCCCATCTGTGAACCCACCCTCTGCTCCCTTCACTGTTGATAGACTTGCCCCCTAATGGAAGAGAAACTAAAAGTCATCAGATGACAAAGCCTCCATTTCTCACAGTAGGATTGAGATACTCTCTGACCTAAGTTTATCCTTTGCCACTTCTCTCTGAGTTCAAAGGAGGAAACAGTGGTTTTTCTTTGAAATGCAGATGTACGTCAGATATGAATGGCAATCCGCTCGAAGGAGCCCCAGTATATCAACTGTCCTCCCTGGGCTACTTCCTCCACACCCCCCCACCCACACACACTGTCTGCTTGTACCTCTGTGTGAATATTTCATTTAAAAATATAAACTCGGTGAAAACTCCAACATAAACAAAATAACCTCCCAGAATGTGCATTCCTTCTCCCTTCTGCTCCCGTTATCTCACAGACTCCTCAAGTTTCCAGCACAATCTCATTCTGTTTTCCCACGTCCGCCAGTCTCTGTCCTCCTCATGACACTGCAGCAGCTCCCTCCATCTCCCGTGCCAACCAGTAGTCACAGAAGCGCACCTCCTGCCCTGTCTTACTTAACCTTGCAGCTGAATTAACAAATGTCTCCCTACTTTCTGAAACATTCTCATTTCTTGCTGCTAGCTTCTAGTTTTCATCAAGCCTGTTTGATTTTTCTCTACCACCTCTTCCTCCTGTGAGCGTTCCTTAAGTACAGGAGTTCCTTAAGGCTCAGAATTTTTTCTCCCTGCCATATGGTCCCCGAGCGCCCACATACTGAGCGCTTGTGAGTGACAGTCAGTCACTGAGAACCCCCCTTGTGAGCCTGAGACCTGAACTTGATTTCGTCTGTGTGCTCCTCACAGCTCAAACGCTACATGCCTAATCTGAACATAAGAACACAAGAACTGCACTGGACTATGGCGCCTACCCACTCACCCACCTCTGGTTTTCTATTCACACTGAAGTCAGAGTGATCTTTTAAAGACAAACCTGATTTAACAACTCAAGTTTAAAATTTTTCTTCCGCTTTTAGGCCTTTGAATCCATATCGTTTCTCTTTTTTTTTTTTTTTTGACAGTCCATCGCAAATTCTCCATTCTTTCCTTCCGAACCCCATGAAGTGCTGCCCCTTCCCACTTCTCCCCACTCTCTACACAACCCTTTTCCACTTGGAGCCTTTCCACACGTGGTTATTTTCCCAGCAGAGTGCTTTTCCTGTGCCCTCCTCTCCCCGCCCCCCACCATCTGTTTTTCGGTTACGTGCTCTCCTCCTGCTCTTTAATCAGTAAAGAAAGACCTTCTGCTGAGACTTTCTCCCTCAACTCCCCACCCCCAAGTTAAGGCTCTCAGTTATATTCTCTGTGGCCCCTTTAAGCATGTTATCGTCTAAGCGTTTACCATGATTGTACTTGAGTTGGTTGGGGTGAGAAGGTTCCATTTTGAATTGCTGAACTAGAAATATCTGGGACACATTGGTGCAGACTTTCACTTGACCTTTTTCTCAGGTTTTCCTTTTCGAAAGGCAAGTTGCTGTGATAGCCTCTGAGCACTCCTCCTTTGGTGGAAAGGAGTCTTCCTGGGAGAATAAAACTTGGCCTGATATTCATATGAATTGGCCTGCAGCACATAGGGAATGAGGTCATTGTGATTTTTCTCTGGGATAGCCTTCAAAAATATTAAAGTCATGTATTTGGAAGTCATTCCTAGAGTTAAGCGATTTGTTTTCTTGTTTTTGGCAAAAGGCTTTCCTCTTAGTAGAAATAATCAGCTTAGAAGTATCCAGCACCTCCCATTCCCATAACACGAGTAACATTTGCCCATTTTCATGTCATTCCTGAGCTAAATGTCTCTTCAGTTCCCTTTTCCTTTCTGTTCAGTGCTGGCTGATGGACCTCCTTAAGGCAGGAAGGAGGGACTGTTGTAGCTGTTTCTGTAGGAAGGGAAGAAGGAGGAGGAGGCAGGGAGGCAGAGGAAGAAAAGAGCAGTCCTACCCAAATTTCAGTGCAGGAACTGCCTGTTTTGTTCCCAATTTTCAACAAACAGATACCATCCAGTTTAGGACCTCACTGTTGAATTAAAAGGTGGAATGAATTTTGCCAATATGAATTTAGATGAGTTGCTTCATTTTTGTATTAATTCATAAAACAGAGGCAAAGTCCCTTACTCGGTTCAAAGGATGAGAAGAATGTTTTTAAAGCATCCCGCAGGCATTGTGAGAGGTACAAACAAGTTACTCAATAAAACAATATCTACTCTAGATATCCATGAGTGTTGCTATTTTGTTGTAAAGTACCCCAGGGTAATAATTGTCAATTTACTAAAGCCTTAGCTTTTCTGTTTGGATAAAGAATTAGCCGAATAGTTAAAGTTTCTACTAATATAAGAGTTTTAATTTTTTTATTGATTTTAATCTCTTGGATGGAAGTCTTTCTAAAATATGTCACTTCTGGCCCATCTCATGCCTGTTTCTATTGCAATCAATTGCATTGTCTCCATGTTCTGTATATTTACCTGAAGTAATTTCTTCAAATCATCTTGTTATTTGAAATAAAAGTCTCCATGATAGTTAGACAAATACTTTATTAGATAATCAAAGTGAGGATACCAACCAAGGAAACAGTTTGAATAGATTTTCATCTATTAGAACTGTTCCAATAACCACAAGTTTAAGGTCAGTGTATATACCTTGCTACATAGCAGCATGTGTGAGAGGAGGAAAAATTGCTGTGAGTCATTGGTCATAAAAATGTACTTATTCTTGACAGGGGCCTCTGGTTTTTGTCTGTAAGCTTAGATTTAGTTTTGATTTCCTAAGGTATCTGGAAGAAATGTGCATGCTATCCCTGTGCAGAGGAGGGCAAATGTTGGGGTGTAGACACTTTCTGACTTCTAAAGAATGCATTGTGGCGATGCAAAAGCTGGATCCCGTTGTTAAAATCTCCTTTAGTTCATCATTAACAGAGGCTGAAAGTTCTATTTACCCACAGGCATAAGATTCTTATGTGACTTTCACAGAACAGAACCTCTTCTGACTTTAAAGCTGTGCAGATGCCTTTGCTCTCTTGCCTGCTAGGCCAGGAAGGAGACCCCAAAACATTCATGATATGTTTACAACTCCTTTCTCTTGGGACTTTGTTGTTGTGCAATTCAAATCTGATAAACAAGCTTGTTTTTAGAACAGTCTCTGATTAGTGTCAATTCTCCATTGAGAAAGTGTTAAGAGTAAGAGCTATAAGACTTTATGCATGGAGATTTTCAATATATTCTGATTGTTCAGAGCTCATATGTTAAATTTTTCTTCCTCTAAAATAGTGTCTGGTTAGATAGTTTCCAAATAATAGTCTCTTAGGTCAAGTAAAATTCTCTACAGTTCCTCTGTCTCAATTATCTGACCATAACAGAGCAGAGCTGGTTAAGAGATTAACATCTAGAATTAGAGTAAGAGGGCAATGAGAGAAGGAAATTTTATTCCAGCCTTCATAGAACTAAAGGGGAGGGCCCTCCCCAGTGGTGCAGCGGTTGAGCCCTGCGCTGTGGAGCTGTCGGCAGCAGCGACGTGAGTTCGACGCCCGGCCGGGGAGAATCCCACATGGTGGGGCAGACCTCTCCTGCCTCACCCGCTGCTCCCCTCAGCAGTGTACTTCTGATCTGCCTGTTCTGCTCCACTCTGTCTCTGGTGAACCCTCTCGCCGCCCCAAGCCTCTGACCTGTACCCCAGCTTGTATGTAAAAAAAAAAAAAAGAACTAAAGTGGAAAATGTTTCCTTTCTAGACAGAATATAAGGGATATGCGTCAATTTAGACAAGTAGCTGGCATTGTATGAAAATAGGAGTATGAAGTAGAGTTTATGTATTTTCTAATTGCTATTCTGTTCTTAAGTTTATCAGATAAGTGAAAGTATGTAGATGAAAGACTAGAGAAAGAAGAGATTGTCTGGCAATGATGAGGGAGGCAAAGCAGGACAGTTTCTGATGGAAGTAATAGAAATCAACCTTAAGTTGTCAATAAGAATTTTTATTCTTTTATCTGTTTCTTTCATTTAGATTGTTCTTCCTCTTGCTTCCAACTCTATTTTGACAATTGCACTTTGTACTACTAATTCTCATTCCCCTTATCAATCATAAATATGAAAAATAAAAATAGAGAGTCATGGGCCCTCCACTCCCAGACAATTTACAGACCAGAACCTGCTTAAATGATAGACTGGACTCCTTTGAGGAAGGACCTTAGTACACTGTCAGAAATCTATATTGGTCATCTTTCTTCCAGCCTTTCTTGAAAGGGACTTAAGTTCTTTTACCAGGTAACTGTGCACTAGGGAAAAGTAAATAATCAGACCTTTTGGGAACTCTGGACATTGGATCTGAATTGACATTAATCCAGGAGACCCAAAATGTCTCTGTGGTCCACCAGTCAAAGTAGGGGCTTTTGAAGGTTTAGTGATTAAATGAGGTTTTAGCTCAAGTCCCCCTCACAGTGGGCCCAGTGGGCTCCTGATCCCCTCTTGCAATATTTTTCCAGTTCCAGAATGCATAATTGGGGTAGATATACTCAGCAACTGACATAATCCCCACAATAGTTCCTTGATCTGTTGAGTGAGGGCTAAGATGGTGAGAAAGGTCAAATGTGGACCATTAGAACTCCCTCTCCCTAGGAAAATAGTAAACCAGAAACAAAACTGCCATCCTGGAGAAGCTATAAATATTCACATTACCATTAAGGACTTTAAAAATGCTAGAGTGGTGATCCCAACCACATTCCTATTCAGCCTGCCTATTTGTCCTGTTGAGAAGACACATGGATCTTGGAGAATGACAGTGGATTATCATAGCTTGAGCAGGACATGGCTCTAATTATAGCTGCTGTGTCAGAGTTTCTTTGCTTGAGCAAATTAATTCATCATCTGGCCCCCAAGTTGTAGCTATTGATCTGGTGAATGCTTTTTCTCCATCCCTGTTAATAAAGACCACCAGAAATAGTGTTTGCAGCTTTTCTTTCCTACCTCAGGGGTATATCAGCTCTTTACCCCTCCATCATAATTTAGGAGTCTTGATTGCCTCTCCCACAAGATATCACACATATCCATTACATTAATGACAGTTTGCTAATTGGATCTAGCAGCAAGTACTTTAGACTTATTGGTACGATGGTAGGAAATAAACCCAATATAAATTCAGAGGCTTCAGCTTCAGTGAAATTTCTGGGGCTCCAGTGGTGTGGGGTATAGCAAGATATCCCTACCATGATGAAGGACAAGTTATTGTGCCTGTCTTCTCCTGCAACCATAAAAGAGACACAATGCTGAATGTGCCTTTCTTTGGAGTGTGTCACTCTGTCTCAAGGTATCTGAAGATCAAAAAAAACGCTGGTCTTTCTGGCTTATTTCACTGAGTATGATCCCCTCTAATTCCATCCATGTCGCTGCAAATTGAAAGAAAGAGAAAAAATATTGAATGATTTCACTTATAACAGGACTATAAGGAAACCAAATAGGAGAGAGACAATCAGCTGGCGGGGGGGGGGGGGGCAGGCGGAGGGAGGGAAGGAAAAGGGCACAGGATGGAATAGAGAAGAGCGCAGGGGACCATGGAGATGGATCGCAGGTGAGTTGGTGGTGGGCTACCCAAGGGGAATACAAAATGTAAAAGACATAAATAACAATAAAAATATATATTTAAAAAAATAAAAATAAAATCCAACTTAAGCTTTAAAAAAAAAAATGCTGGTCTTGAATGGGTCCTAGCATAAGAGAAGGTTCTGTAGCTGGACCCTCTCACTGGGTATGCAAGCTTCTCTGCCACTTGGGCCTCCTGATCATTTGGGTCCATTGGCACCTGAAGTGTCAGAGGCAGATAGTTGCCTTTGGCAGCCACCTCTAGGTAAATTGCAGAACAGGCACTTAGGATTTTGATGCAGGTCCTATTAGCACAACACCTTTGGGTGTTCTATTGGTGCCTGTTGGGACATCTACTGGGTGTCCTACTTTTAGAGAGGGAGCATTTTACCATGTGTCATCTAGTTGCCCATCATGAACAGGGTATTATTCAGCCTGTCCAGCTGTAAACTTAGATGTGCACAGCAATACTATCATCAAATGGAAGTGATATATATAAGATAGGGCTGAGTATGTCCTGAAGATACAACTAAGTTGCATGGGGAGTGGTCCCAATGACCTCAGTTGGTCACAGTTCTTTAGCTGAAGTGGTCCAAATGATCTCAGTTGGTCACAGTTCTTTAGCTGATGGGCGTCTTATCCCTTCATTACTAAAGGGTCTGGGCTTTTAGCAGTTCTGGGTTCTTACGGTTTTCCATTGACTTTACTCAGAGGTCAGGCTACTAAGAGAGTATTACCCTGCCCATGACCAGATGAGGTGTTTGATGAAAGCAAAGGGGATGCAGAATGGGTAGTGTAAGAAGGTACTTAAAAATATCAACTATGACCACATAACCAGTTATAGAAATGAGAACTGTTATTGTCATGAGTATTTCTTCCTTAGTTTTTCATGAATATGTGCAGATATTCATGTTTGACTTAATGAGACATCAAGAAGAATAAATGTCACTTAAGGACATTGTATCCTTTCTGGGGAAGGATTAGTACATTTCCGGTTGTACACAGGATAGTGGTATCATGTCAGCCAGAAGTATGACCTTGTTATTATCTTTATTTGGAGATTAAGTATGGTTTAAGAATATGCATGTGGATGTCAAGTTAAGAAGTGGTGGACTTGTAATAGCTAACTTATGTGTCAACTTGGAGGATGTTTCTCATGAATAAACACTCTGATCAGTGATATTTGTGTAAGCAGTTTGCTATCACAATGTGGGTGAGCCTCATTTAATCAGCTGAAGGCCTGAATAGAAAACTAGACCAACCTCCCCAAGCAAGAGTGAATTCTCCAACAGACTGCCTTTCTACTAGAACCCCACAATTGACTCTTCTGAGTATGAAGTCTATTGACTCATGTTGAAGATTTGGACTTGCAAAATCACATGAGTAAATTCTAGTAAATTAATTGATGATGATGATGATGACAGACAGACAGATAGACAAGTAGATAGATAAAAATTAATCCTCTTGGGTCTGTTTTATGGAAAATTTTGACTAATGCAGGAGCCAAGGGAACAAATATATTTATATAATTATCAGACCTTAAAATCTTTGAAAATGTAAACAAATCCTTGAGCATGTAGAATTTCTTTTGAAAGAAAGGAAATTATCTGTACGTCCATGTAGCAAGGCAATTTAATTAAAAAAAGCAACCCTGTTTATTTCCTGTAATCATATGAAAGAAGTATGAGAAATATTAATATCACAGAAATGATGTCACAAAAATATGGTTGCCTTTAGGTCTAAATATAACCTATAAACTCTCAACAACATTGATGTTTGGATTCTTGCAGCTGTACAGCCAGCCAGGAATAACAGCTGTACCTTATAACGCCCCAGTTATTTCTTTGAAAGTTATTTCAGAATGACTAAGACTATTAAAAGATCCACACTTTAAGCCTACATTCACTGCATAAAATTGTGCTGATATTAATTGAAGTGATACATGAATATGAAATATAGTTTGGATAAATATCAAGTGGTTTCTCTCAATAAAGATTTCTCCTTTCTTTTGGAACACTGTAAGAGAACAATGTAACAATGCTTTAATGTTGGTGGAGATGACACCTGATTGTGCTTAACTTATTAGCTCTCTGTATGTGAGTGAACAAGGTATTCTGTGTGCTTAACTCCTTATTTGAGAAACAAATTATACTAATCTCCTTTGGAGGGCTGTGGAGCTTGAAAAGAAATGAATTGAGTGAAAGTGTCCTCACTAGTGCCAAGGCCACAACTTTTTCTTCACAAGTCTGCTTTTTCTTTAAATTTATAGTTTTATATTCTGTGTGAGTTATAGAACCTAGTATGTTACTAGCAGCACAAAGCTTGAGTTCATTAATTCCACCCAATATTTTTACATCTAAGCAAACTGAGCCATAGAGGATTTTCTTTCCTTACGTCAGAAAGTGAGTTATAGGAAGTCGGGATAGTCATTTTCAGAAATGGAGCAGATCATGGTGAAACAAGAGCTCTGGAGTCTTAGACAGAGCCAGCTGACTCCTTAAACACCATTTTCCAGCTTTGCTACCATGGAAAAAACTATCTTCTTTGTGATTCAGTTGCTTTATCTTGAAGATGGAGGTAATTATGTGTATCTCATAGAGTTGTGAAAATTAAACTATATGATTTATAAAAAGACTTAAGTTCAGTAAATGAAGGGAGTAATTATAATTTGCACAATCTTTGCATTATTTGATTATTCAATTTTTATGTGTATTTTTCTAATATTTTCCCACATTTGAGGATAATCCAAGTATCTAGACTTAAAAGTTTTACCTGAAAACCCTCTTTACAAATTACTGTAAAGCATGCTAAAAACAATGGTTTATGTAACACACAACTTCCAGTTTAATGATGGTTCTTTCCAGAAAATTCCTAATAACATGAAATAAACATCTGTAAGATGTATAGGGTTACTACATCTGGGTGTTTTTTCTTACTATTAGAGTAAAGGTCTTATGTTCAGTTTTTCAACTTCCCATTAAATTTCTCTGAACAGAAGAGCAGGTTGTATGCCGTGTGGTGAAATGAACAGAGGAATCTGTTAAGAACTTTATTACTCGAGGGCCTCCCTGGTGGTGCAGCGGTTGAGCACTGCGCTGTGGCGCTGTCTGGCAGCGCCGATGCGAGTTCGACGCCCGGCCGGGGAGAATCCCACATGGTGCGGCAGACCTCTCCTGCCTCGCCCTCTGCTCCTCTCAGCAGTGTATTTCTGTCTGCCTGTTCTGCTCCCCACTCTGTCTCTGGTGAATCCTCTCGCCGCCCCACACCTCTGGCCTGTAACCCCAGCTTGTATGTGTAAATAAATAAATCTTTAAAAAAAAAAAAAAGAACTTTATTACTCGAGGGCCTTCCTGGTGGCCTAGGGGTTGAGTCTCAGCACTATCACTGGCCAGGGAGCTTCCCACATTGTGCAGCAGACCTCTCCTGCCTCACCCACTGCTCCCCTCAGCAATGTATTTCAGTAGATCCACCTGTCCTGCTCCCCACTCTGTCTCTGGTGAATCCTCTCACCCTCCCAACACCTCTGGACTATACCCTAGTTCTTCTATGCAATAACAAACCAAAAAAATAACTTGGTTATTCTAAGCTACCTTATTTATGTTGAGTTTAATGTTATTTTCAGTATTATAAAGTATCAAGTAACCAGGTCAAATGCTAAATGATTATTTAATATAAATACTTTTGCTCCTATAATATCAACCCTGACATTTCTTTTCCTTTAAAGCCCTCTGTATCTTATTTTTCCCAGCTCCCTAGCAGTAGCCTGCTTCAATAAGAACCAAATGTGATTTGGTCCCCAAATTATAAGTCTTCTATTTGTCTATCTTGACCCTTAGGCCTGTCTACTTAGGCCTAGGGATTGGCACATGGCAACAATAAGTGTTCATTACTGTTATTGTTATTAATTGCCTGTAAACTCAACCATTCTATTAAGCCCAAATTCAAATACCTTTAGCTTGTTCTGACTTCTCTGGCTTCCTTACAACTGCTCTTGCACTGAATACCATATTGTGCTTCATCCATTCACTCACTTTAATTTCCAATTGCAGGATTGGTCTTCCCAAAATATGTTTGGACAGACTTTTCCCAAGATGTCGAGAGTAGGCCTTTTCCAATATGTGTCACCTCAGTGTGTGAATCTAAGGTCAATTGAGACTTCTGTGAGCCTTAGGAGAAACCATTACCATTCCTAAAAGAATGCAGACAACCTTTTCATGGGGGGCACCTATCTTAGGCAGAGCAGGCATCTATAGACTGGGTGTTGTCATGTGAAGTCACCCCCTCTTCATCATGTGAGATCCCCTTCTCTTTCCTTGGTGTCCCTGGCCCCCCAGCACAGAAGGATTTATCTCATTTATTTAAATATTTGCAACCATGTATATTGTCTGTACATATGTTATTGAATTTCATCTTTTTCTCCTCCTAATCTCTCTCCAAAGAACCCAGAGGGGTGGGGGACTGTTCCCTGTGCCCCAACACTATCTTAGTTCTTTCCCCCTCTAGACAAGATTTTAACAATTTACATGTTTGACCCTATTTACAATTTTAAAATTTATGTTTGAAAGTATTCCATTCATCTAAATAAACACAGGTACAAAGCTTGTGTTGTTTTGTTTGGTTGCTTGTTCTAGTAGAGTTTGTTTTCACAAATGAGGCCTCGACTTCCATCTAACTTAATGGTTAGGCTCTCCTAATTTGAAGTCAGTGTTAGAGAATTAGGGTTAAGAAATCAGTCCTAGGGCCTCCCTGGTGGCGCAGTGGTTGAGCGCTGCACTGTGGAGCTGTCGGCAGCGGTGACGCGAGTTCGACGCCCGGCTGGGGAGATTCCCACATGGCGCAGCAGATCTCTCCTGCTTCGCCCGCTGCTCCCCTCAGCAGTGTATTTCTGATCTGCCTGTTCTGCTCCCCACTCTGTCTCTGGTGAACCCTCTCGCCGCCCCGCGCCTCTGGCCTGTACCCCAGCTTAAATAAATAAACCTTAAAAAAAAAAAAAAAAAAAGAAATCAGTCCTAGATGTCCTGCTAGCCAGTCACCCTCCTCAGCCTGACCACTGCAGACCTCCCTTTCCACAGGTAAGGGTTCTGTCATTTCTTATTCTTTCAAGTCCAAAGTATTGATTCCATGAATGTGTGTATTTATAACACTGGTGAATGGACGCAAGTCTCAGGATCCAAGTGCTTAGCACACATGTGGGGGACACACGGTGCCTCCATGTGGGGTAGTCAGCCTCTTGAGATGGGAGGCGGCCTTTGTCTCAGCCTGGCCCTATCCCTGGGGATCCTCCTCATGGGTAATGCAGCGTCATCTGCTTTGAGCAAACCGGAGACCCTAAGAGCCTGCACACGCTTCTTCCTCTTACTATCAGATTGGTCACTAAATGTTCAAGATTCTCCATATAAACGTATCTTGATTCTATTTCTTTCCTCATAACCTGCAGTTTATGAATAGAAGGGAGGAAGAGCCACTGGCCATGTTCTTCAACTCATCTCTGCTGAAGTGTTCTGTGCCTTTGTTACTGATCTAGAAAGTCAAGTCTGATGCCAGGTGCAGGTGTCTTACTTGGCATAACCCAAGTCTGATACTCTAGTCACAGCATCTAGATTTTACTCTTCCACCCAAATGAATTCTTTGTTAGGTTCATCTCTTATAAAGCTTTGGTGATCTAATATAGTTTGGTCCATGAATTGCTCAATCTTCCATCTATAATTTCTTCCTTGCTAATTCTTATTGCTGGAAAACATGTCAAACAAAGACCACCCCTTCCCCCCAGCCACCTGGCTATACTTTTGCATCAACCTCTGTCTCTCCTCCTTTCTGTTCCCTTCCTTGTCTCCCTCTACTGCTTTGCTCTCAACAGTGTTAGTACTCTTCTGGAAGGTGCTGGATTGTACTTACCATGTCCCTGATTCCTAGAGCAGTGATTAACTCTGTGGTCTCAGAAATCCTCTATATGCTTTAAAAATATTGGAAACTCGGGCCTCCCTGGCGGCGCAGCAGTTGAGCGCTGCGCTGTGGAGCTGTCGGCAGCGCGTGATGAGAGTTTGATGCCCGGCCGGGGAGAAGCGCACATGGTACGGCAGACCTCTCCTGCCTCACCCGCTGCTCCCCTCAGCAGTGTACCTCTGATCTGCCTGTTCTGCTCCCCACTCTGTCTCTGGTGAACCCTCTCGCCACCCCACACCTCTGGCCTGTACCCCAGCTTGTATAAATAATTGTATAAATAAATAAATCTTTAAAAAAATATATATTGGAAACTCCCAAGAGATGTTGTTCATATTGATCATATCTATCAATATTTGCCATATTAAAACTGAGAAAATCTATTGGAGCATATATTTATTTAAATAAGTCCATTTCATATTAATGTAAATCATGGTTTATGAAAATAATTGTTTTTCCAAGTGAGAAAGTGGCATTGTTTTACATTTTTATAATATCTTTATTATTTGATTTAACAAAATGGCAGCTGGAATCTCATGTCTTGAATTCAGACTGTTGCTATATCACATTTCATGTAGTCTCTGGAAAACCCCATTGTACACTCATGAGAGAATAAAAATGTGAAAAGGCAAATAGCACCTTAATGTTCTTATGAAAGTCATTTTGACTTTGTGGACTCTTTGAAAGCTCTGAGAGCTACTGCCCTATGGTATAGAGAAGCAACTAGCTGTGTCGGTTTGGGACACAAAGGAGTGACAATCTTTTCCTCTGCAAGCATACACACTTGTGTTTTATTTACAGGCAGCCTATGCTGCTCTACTTTACTGTGAAAACTCTTCACTGATTCTCACTGTCTCCATTTCCAAAACAGTCTTTTCCCCTCCTTGTTCCTCCCTGATGAATAATAGTGCATATTTAAGAGTAAGTTCAGGTTGTCCTATGCACTATCTTTGTGCATTATTAGTAATCAATTCATTAATTAAAATGCTGTGACACTGTATTTGCAAAAAAAGCAAGCTCAGATTTCCCCCCCCCTTTATCTGTGAAGTAGACCTTGCCCCTCCAGTTCCTCTAATGGGAAAAGATGTGGACAATTCCCATTAGAGGAGCTGGAGGTCAAGGTATACTTCACAGATAAAGGGGGGGAAATCTGAGCTTGCTATGTCCATCTAGGCTGGAGCACTTTATTACAGTGAGGCATTATTAACCTGAGCCTGGATTTTCTTATAGGAAACATACTTTTCTTTTTAAAAGTTAGACTTTACCAAGGGATGAGTGAACTTAACATGAGTTCATAATTAAAATGAAAAGGATATGTTTTTTGATTTTACTTTGCAAATGATCTCTGTTTTTCATCATTCCAGGTGCCTGTGGTGGCCATACTGGGCTCTGGTGGCGGGTTCCGAGCCATGGTGGGGTTCTCTGGGGTGATGAAGGCACTGTACGAGTCAGGAATTTTGGATTGTGCTACTTACATTGCTGGTCTTTCTGGCTCCACATGGTTAGTATACATTTTAAATCTCAGTTATATCATCCTAAGTGTTTAGCATTGATCAATAGGAAAAAACAGAAAGGAAAAGGTGATTTATGAAACTGAACATTAGCTTCAAATTACTGAAATGTTCCAGCTTGATACAGCAATTCACTCCTTAAAAATGTTTTTAAGGTAAATTCATAACTAACAATGATTTGTCATAAATGAAATATCATAAATTTCTCCTTTTAAGCCTGCTTGTAACTTAAAATGTAGCTAAATATAAAGCTAAATATATACATATCAATTAAAATAAGTCTATATAAAATACCCCACCCATAATTAATTAAATCTGCTGATTTGTCATCTTTCAGCAATCATGTCTAAGTCTCCATGATTCACTAGGTATTCATTTTCTTCTTTAGGGCAAATTGAATAAAATGTAAGATAATTTAGTACACAGAAGAGGGAAAACTTTTCAATGCAGAAATGTAATATATTTCACTGATTTGTATCTAACTAATTATGAAATTAATGCCTTAAATATGTTTAAGCTTGAGTATACTGGAAGAGTTAAAGCATGCGTATGTTTCTTAGTTTGCTGTAGATATCTTTTTTTCACATATATATAAAATGTTTTCAAAAAAGATACTCTATGTGTTTGCTCTGCCTACCTTGCTTAGCACTTTGAAAACCAAATATTAGTCCTTGCTTATATGTACCAAATAAAATTATCATCTTATTATAGCATGTCTGCTTTAACTTACAAGACTTTTTAATCAGTTAGCCATGCTAAAACTCATCTATCATGATATTACTTTATAGATAACCTAGCATTTTTAAATGTTTGTGTCTTCCTATCCTTCATTTTTTCAGTAAAGACAATTTGACTCAGTAAAGTGATTTATCCAAGGTCACCAGCAGGGTCACCATATAAGCTCAAGCTTCTGATCCCCTTTTCTGGGATTCTCAACTAAATCACAGCCTTCCCTTAGACAGCTGTATATTCCACATAGAGATTTACATTTAAAGAATCTGTAGTTCTTCAGTATTTGAACCAGATGCTTGTGCTAAGTAATGAAAATCTAGAACCATGGTTACCACCTTTTTTTTGCCTGTACCCTCAAAATGATTTATCTCTTTTGAAAGACGGGTGTAGCCCATCATTATTCTTGCCCTTAAAGGAAAGAGCAGGCACCTGCCTGTTTAATGAGTAATGTGATGGGAAAACTTGGACCTTTACATTATTACTCCTACTCAAGTATTTTGTTATTACTTGTCAGTGGTTTTCTTTCTTTGAATTAACTATTTGTTAGATCCCTACGGACTATCACTGATGAACACACTGCAAGAATCTCACTTTCTTAAACTCAGAAAAGAAAGACCAGACTTGGAGTGCTGGTTTGGGTGTACACTAGTATGTGTTTGAACTTGGTTAGAGCTGCCGTCATTGCTTTGGTTAGCTTTATAGATCTTACATTAGGCTGTCAGGGTTCTGAAACCAAGTGTAATGAAAAGAATTTTAAATGTGATAGCCCAATCATTTAAATATTACAGGCCACATGCTTATCTACACATAAACTTCTGTTGTATCCTCAGTGGCTATAATTTTCCCAGAGATGAGTTTTATTTATTCCACTTCTTGAAAGTCTAAAGTCTTCTTGACACTCTAAATTCCATAAACTAGATTTTCACCCAAAGGCCACCTACTTTGCCAGTAGAAGGGTGTCTTTTCTTATTCTTTTTTACTTTTCTTGGAAGTCAGGGAGAATACCATTGGAGATTAAAATATTTCACACCTTGATTTTCTTTCTTTCAAATCACTCCTCTTATGCCTTTTTGAAAAATCTTCTCTGATTGTTCTCTCCTCCACATATACACTTTTGTCCCATTATATCTTCATGTCCACCCTTGGTAAAGTTACCAACTTCTACCCAAATCAGTTACTCCTACTGATAACTTAATTCAAGGAATTCTAGAATATCCCAAAAGTTAGTGAGCCAGAGAGGGACAGGAAACCTCAATGAACACTTCAAAGAAGCTATCAGAGAAGAGAATCAGGTAAAAAACTTCCAGAACTCAAGGATAGGCAGGAAGTAGTATTTTATGAATTTAATTTAAGTAGTATTCATATAAGTTTAACATTGTTTATGCCATTTAAAAATATATAGTGAATATTTTAATAGAGTGAATAGCTATGAAAAGCTTAGGCTAAAAATGGATTTAGAAATCTTTGCAATTTTAAAAAGATTCATTACAAAAAAATAAGGGGCAATTTTCATCATGAAATTATAAGCATAAGAAGCTACTGGAATGTTAGAGAGAAATGTCAGATAGTAAACCTAGTAAGAACCATCTCTTTTTCAAGAAAGGAAATCTAGGACCCATGGAAGGGTTTTTATTTGTTTTGTTTTGTTTTCAGAATTTAAGGACTTGGGCATTTCTGTAGTCTAAGGTGAAGAAAGTAGTATAGAACAACAGATGAAAGATAAATACTAAGCTGGATCATGAATAGAAAAAGATCAGAGACAGGACAGAAGAAAAGTGTTGGTGAAGCTGTTAACCATGGACAGAAGAGACACTTCCTGAGACGGAAGGAAAGTCAGCCAGGATGATTCACATTAATAATTTTCTCTTGAAAAGTGAGAAGGTAAAAAGTTCAAAGGAAGGAATTCGGAAAGACTTGGAAAAACAAATTACACTCTTGTGTTGTGTAAGTTTTTACAGTCTGCTGATATATGACCATTACTTGGCACACATAAGGTAATACGGAAATATCTGGAGAAGCCCTGGACCTCCCAAAAAGTTTTCTGTGATCACAAGAGAGAATGTTACGTAGGATAAAATTTCCCTGTAACTGTTATTGCCTTTATTTCTGAAATTATTTTTGGATGATGTTTGTTATTCACTTAATATGAAAGTCTATATAAAACCAGGAGAACTGACATGAATGAATTGGAAAGATCTTGAGAGTGATCCTGTGTTCTCTTATTTGGCACAGTTCTCTTCAGTGCAGCTGCGCACTTGTGGTATCTTGAGGGGCTATTGGATCCTGAGTGCTGTGTGTGTATATGCCATTATCCCCTAGAGGGAAATGAGAACAGCTCCATACCCACACACAATGGAGCCTGTTCATTAAACTGGCTAAAATGCAATTGGAGAATGAAAGCTTTCAGTTTACATATTTTTCCCATTTTCTTTTTATTCTCTAATTGTTTATTATTTATTTTTATTTTTTTAACATCCTTGTTTCTTTTTTCATACTATAGGATTTCTCTCCTCAGATGTGGCCATCATAGTTTCCCCACCACCAAAGCACCTATAGTCTCCCACCGTAGTCCATTGGGTTCAACTAACCTGTTTTCTACGCTTCTCCTCTCTCACTCTGTCCCCTCCTGAATGTCTCAGATCTATTGTGTGCTTTCATGGGTTGGTCTTACAGTTTATCTTTGTCTTATTTCTCTAGATTCCACCTATAAGTGAAACAATAGCATATTTCTCTTTCTCCTGTCTCACTTCACTTAGAAAAATCCATGCCACTTCCATCCTTGTTGCTGCAGATGGCATGAGTTTATCTTTTTGATTGCTGAGTAGTATTCCACTATATATGTGTATCACATCTTCTTGATCCACTCATCTGTTCTAGGCATTTAGGTAGTTTAACAGTCTGAAGAATTCCTGGAACATTGACAAAATAAAACAAGTTTAATAAGTGTCACACAAGAAGTGATGGGTTAAAAGGCCAAGATGTGTGATAAAGAAAACAATATTATTCTGGTTTTATTCACTAATGAACTCTCCCACTTGCCATGTTTGATGACTAAATGAAGACTTTATAAGTAATTGCATTTGTGGGGAAAATTGATCTAGGAATTTCTTTAAAGTTTCTGCATATTTGCTTGACTAACATCAGGGTCTTCTCAAATTATTCCAAATCTTAGCTGTGTATAAAAATCACCTCTGATACTTTATAAGACAGGGATTCTCATTCAGCAAATCCTAGGAGGCCAGTCAGTGATATTTTAAAACACTGACCATGTGATTTGAAGGCAGGGACTGAACTAAGAATTTCCTCTTCTCTGGCATGATTTAGCTTTTAAATTTTCACAATTAGCTGAAAATGCTAACTGTAGCGCATATGGAGAGAATGAGATATTTTTCCATCAGATAAATGTGGTGAAAAATTAGAAGCAAATAGTTTCAGATTTATAGAAGTACTTATAAAGGTCCTCCTACATTAAGACGATTATTGAAACAATTTGTATAATTTAGAGTCATTTATTGGTTAAGTTTCAAATTAGGGTGATATTTATGTGTTTTCAATCATAGCTTCTATACAGAAAACAGTAATAGCTGAATCCTGCTTTGGTGCAACCAAGGAAATAAGAAAACAAGGAAAGATATTTAAGAAAACTAGCCATTGCCTACTACTCCATATTTAGCTCTCACCAAAGTCGAAATCCAAGCCTTGGATGTCACCACAATGATATTATGAAAAGTCTGTCAACTCACACTTAAGAATTTTAGTGACTATGGGTTCAAGGATGTTAAATAGAGATGCTAAATACAGTGGCAATGGTTGAGGTATTCTAGGTATTTCTGTCAGTAGAGCTTGTATTATCAAGCCAGCCAGTTACATTGGTAGAAAGGGAGAGAGGGAAGATTGAATTGATAATCTCTACAGTTTAACCTCTTAAAAAGATCTACCTCTGTGTGGTACAGAGCCCTGAATTTTGGACAAACCCCTGACCTGAAATAAAGAATTTTCTTAATCTAGATCCAATTACTAACACTGGGAGAAATGGACGAGAAGAGTTTTCAGAACTTGCTGCTTTCAAAGCTTTCTGGATTGCTAAGGGTAATCATAATGCCGTACTTTTTAAAATCATGAGTTGATTCATTTAAAGATCTGTCAAATATGGATGATAAGGGATCAGTTATAGATAATAATATAAAAGAGATTTGAATCATTACATCATCCTTCTGCACAGTTAAGAATAGTAACTTCCATTCGCCAAGTGATTATATCATTTCCTTTTCACCTGCATTTAATATAAATCATTCCATGACTAAATTGATCTCTCCTGACATTAAGTGTTGGAGTCTTCTCTTAATTTTACCTTTCCTTATTAAGGGGTGGATTTAATGTATCTTATTAAGTAAAACTGGAATACACACAATAAGGATAGAAGTAAAATAAAGTTTAAGAATACAGCTATAAAATAGATTAAAAGCTAGTGTTATGATCTAAGCTTTGGGAGGCATCACACACAAGCTTAGGTCTAAGTTTTCTAGCATTCAAGGCAAAAATCCAAATTATATACAGTTACATAACACACATTTTAATAAGTTAAGGGCAAGCCAGTGGTCCAAGGAGGTAGTAACTATTCTTGATAATAAGACCAAGAACTTCGTAGAATTTTCATAAAGAATGAAATATATCTTGGATAGTCCCAAAACCGATCACCATATAGACTCAAAACAGAACAGGCAGATATACTTAAATACACTGCTAAGGGGAACAGGGAGTAAGACAGAGAGATCTGCTGCACCATGTGGGAAGCTCCCTGGCCGGGGATCGAACTCGTGCTGCAGTGGCTGCGGATAGCTTCATAGGCTGAGACTTAACCCCTTGTACAATCATGGAGTCCCTGATTTTTCAGTTTTTTAATATGTCCTTAACTATAAACCATTATCATTATACCAAAATGTACATAAACTGGAAAGTATGATGAGGTCCTAAAAGCTGAATCTTTGTTGGTGTGGATAGATCATGTGAAGGATCTTGGAGTAGCTATAGGATGGACTTTGTATCTTTCCAGCAATCTAAGCTGTCATTTTTGTGATTTCTTGGTGATTATGCCAGGCTTAAATTCAGAGTAATCCTACTTAATTTAACATTTACCATGCATTTGTGGGACATGTTAGGATTTCCGCTTGTGTTATGAAGATCTTTTAAGAATTTGATATATTCTTTTACAGAGTATGTGTTTCATCTTAGGTCTATCATCCTTGTCCATTTGCTAATTTATAATTATTTTCAATTTATCTCCAAGGAACTCAAAATCCAGAAAGAAATTCTAATTTAATGTAAAGTGGGAGAGTTTGGTCTTTAAGAACTTAAATCTCTTATCAAATATTTTTTCGAAATACATCCTTCCTGATAATGGGACAAATTTTAAATTCTAATTCTTCCTTTGTCAATTGGAACACTATTTGTTGCAGTTCTATGGAAACAACCCGAGTGCACAAATGTCAGATGAGTGCATATATGTGATGGAATACTATTCAGTTATTAAAAAGGATGAACTTTTGTCATTTGTGACAACATGATGGGGATTATGCGATGTAAAATAAGCCAGAAGGAGAAAGACAAATACCAGGTGATTTCACTCATTCGGAATATAGAGAAACAAAATAAAGGAACTGACAAAACTGAACCAAAATAAAGCCTAGGAATATGACTACAGAATAGAGACTATTGTAGGGGAAGAAAAGGTGGCATTTTGTCTAGTGGTATATGGTAAATGGATATGGTTACTATGGTGGGAGTGTGGTATGGAGGTGTTTATCTGAAAAGGTATGGACCTATTCCCCTAAACCATAGTGTTACCCACCAGTGTTACCTCAATAATAATTGTTTTAAAATGCATTTGTTGGGAGAATTAGAAATTCATAATACTTCAACCAATACATTTCCTATTTGTAGATTAGCAGCATGGAAAATCAAATTATCAGATTGCTTGACTGGTATTCTATACAGATGAGTCAGTTTGCTTCATGACTCAAATATGCTGTTATCTGAATAAGATGTCCATTTCTGGAGAGTAGACAGTGGACAGTGGCCTGGTGGGCATCTTCTTCTCACTGTGCATGGAAAGGCTAATGCTTCTTCTGATGCCTGCCCTTTATCTTGCCTTTATTGTAGACCAGCTTCTTCCTGATTGATGCATTCTTTCCTTGAATATCTTTAATGAGAAAATTAGATTAACCAAACAGGCCCACCATTTTTTATTTCTTCCATGGTAGAGTGCTTGCTTCCCTTAGAGACTACCATGCATTGTCCTTTATCTTTACTGATTATCATTTGTTTCTTCCATAGGTACATGTCAACCTTATATTCTCACCCTGAATTTCCAGAGAAAGGGCCAGACGAGATAAATGAAGAGCTAATGAAAAATGTTAGCCACAATCCTCTTTTACTTCTCACACCACAGAAAATTAAAAGATATGTCGAGTCTTTATGGAAAAAGAAAAGCTCTGGACAGCCTGTCACCTTCACTGATATCTTTGGAATGTTAATAGGAGAAACACTAATTCACAATGTAAGCTATGGCTCCATCTACAATCCTTTTAATACAAATAGACTACGTCAACCATGATATTACAAATAAAACAAGATGTGATACATTTTGTGAAAGACATTTGAATCACCTTATCCTTTCAACAATGTGTACTGAACTATGCACACTCCCTGCCAGGCAGAACTCTACATTTCAAACTAGTGTCACTTGTTCATCCTAACTGTGTATCAACTTTGATGCAGAGGAGTGATTTTCCTTTCCATTAGAATAATTACAATGAACACTTAACTGCCCATATCCCCCCAGGGTAATCTTATTAGATGAGGAGATGAATAAAAATAATTTTTAAAAAAGTAGAGGAAGAGTGGAGGCTGCTTGGAGATTCAGAAAAGGAAGTGAATCACATGGAACAAATCCATCTGCTACATGATCATGGCGTGACACTTCATCTGAAGATAAAACAGGGGAGATAGAGCCTGTGCCAGGGAATCCGCAGGCTAAATTCGGCTCCAAAATTGCCAAATCATTCTCCAATTCAAATGTAGACATAGCCCTTAGAGTTACGGTTGTTTTAAAATGAGGACAGTTAACTTTCTATAGAGCTTACTTTTTGAGTGTTTTTCAGGACTCAGAGAATTCTAGAAATGGATCAGACATTTTATTATAAATATTTTGATTGTTGTGTTATGAGTAGATATCATTATCTACCTAAAATCACTTCTCTCTTTCCTCTGTGGACAGAGAATGAACACTACCTTGAGTAGTTTGAAGGAAAAGGTCAGTGCCGCGCAATGTCCCTTACCTCTCTTCACCTGTCTCCATGTCAAGCCCGATGTGTCAGAGCTGATGTTTGCAGGTATGTAAAGACTCCTTTGAGAATAAAAGAAAATATTAAGTTAGGTGATTTTCTAGTTGCAGCAACTATTTCAGGAAATTAGTTACTATTATGTCTTCATTTAGTGCAATAAACTATAAAAAATAAATCATGGTTATGATCAATAACACGATTTTAATGACTAATTTCTCTAAGACTTTTAATACAATAATGTGTGTGCCTAGCCTTTCTAGACCATGAATAGTTTTTTGCTAGCTGAATATATTTTTATAAATTTGCGTAATTTGTTGTATGTTGGTACTCAGAGCACTATTACAATTTTTATAATTCAGTACCTAAAAAGCCTGTCTGTACTTGTAGCACCTGGTGAACAAATGCCTCATTTTGTTATATCTCAGAGGTTAACAGTGGTTTGTGTGGCTGCTTCTATTCTTGTAGGGTGTTCTAAAGCTATGTGATCCCATCCTTCTGAGGGACCTCTGCCAGTTCCAACCTGCAGTGTGATAACATTTCTTTCTGTGGCTGGTAGGATTCATAATATTTTTAGGACATCAGTCACACCATTGCTTAAAAAATCATCGTGAACAGCATGCACTTAACAGATTATATCCAGAATCGTTTTGCGGTTTTTTAAGCCTCACTTTTTCTTCAAGAGATGATTCTCAGGCAAGAATTTTGAATAGTTTATAAAATGGTACACCTGAAATTTATTCATTCAGCAAGTGTTTCTCAATTGTTATTTTATTCTTTTTATTGAGGTAACATTTGTTTGCAACACTGCATCATTATATGACTAAAATATGTATCATGTTTATAGCTCAGAAATTACTTATAGTTATTATCTTACTCACTTTTTACTACAACCAAGGAGAGGGATGTATTTAGCTCTGTTTCACAGAAAAAGGTACTAAATCTCTGAAAAATTAAATGATGCGTGATTACCACATAAAAAGTAAGTATTACAGCTGAGAATTTGCGTCTCAAAAGTCATTTGTTCTTATTATAAAATATTGGTTTCTAGAATGGAGCAGGTCAGATATAAGCTGAATTCCCCTCCCCTTTCAGTGTTTTGCCCCCATTCTGTATGACCTTATCTAGTCCAGGAATGTAGAATAATTATTTAAGGAGGCACAAGTGGATATAGAAATGCCATATATTTTGGCCTCAGTTTCCTCATCTGTTATATGAGGATGAGATCTTCCTCACAGTGTTTTGCTAAATGAGATTTATATATTTAAAATTTATAAAATATTTTAAAAAGTAACAGACACAAATTAAGTTTCTAGTAAATCTTAACAATTTAGTGTCTTCTATGAAAGCTGTTCTATAAAAGCTGTATGAGAAAACCAGAGGTCTGGATCTTAAGGATAATAGACTATGCTTATGAGTGGCAGATGTAACCTCAGGATGGGAATAGGTGTGCAGCAGCAGTCTAGGATAGCCCTTGGGCTCAACAGTGAGGAACTATGCCTGACCACCATGGGGTCACAAAGATCTTATCATGGATGAAGATTATGTGCTACAATGAAATTGTTCTTTGGTTTTTTGCTTCCCCCTAGCTATTGCCTTGTGAAATCTTGATTTTTGGAATTGTTTTTTAAATACCACTAGCTGCTGGTCAAATCCATAGATGACCAAATAGCCACCTTTTACTACAGAAACGTTAGGATATCGGGCCTCCCTGGTGTCGCAACAGGTTAAGTCTCAGCCTATGAAGCTATCGGCAGCCACTTCAGCATGCGTTCTATCACCGGCCAGGGAGCTTCCCACATGGCACAGCAGACCTCTCCTGCCTTGCCCTCTGCTCCCCTCAGCAGTATACTTCAGTAGATCTGCCTGTTCTGCTACCCACTCTTTCTCTGGTGAATTCTCTCACTTCCCCATACTCTGGATTACACTTCAGTTCTTGTATGCATAAATAAATAATTCTTTAAAAAAAAATGTTAGGATATGGTCAAGCAAGCAGTGGAAGCCTGTCGTGCTTCTAAACTGAAAAACCTTGGGTGGTCGTTTAATTCTGATTCTTGTTTTCCTCATTATGGAAAAATATTAATAAACATAAGTTTTATCTTACAGAGCAATTAAGACAATCACATGAGGCTTGCATAAAACTGAATGTGATAGAGACATAACGATGTACCAGGTTTATTATTGTAGTTATGATTATTGTAGTTACAGCATTTTCAAAGTAGCCTCTTTGTATTCTGAACTTTTAGTCACTAGTGTTTCTGGGAAAAATCTGACTCAAACAATTAAAAAATAAATATTACTTTAGAGAGTGAATATTTGGGAATATTTTGAGACCTGGATGTTTTATGTTCCTTTGGTAGTCTTTGGACCTAAATGTGTCTGATTTGGACTCACTGTCCAACTGTGATATTGTTACTGAGCTGAGCAGTGTACTTTCAATTAACCTTCATTGTTTGAGCTGGCATGATAAGGAGGTTCAAGCTGTTTCTCCCAGAAGAGGTGGACAAAACCATCAAACATTAGTCATGTGGACTTTGTACTCAGATCAGACAGCCAAAAGTGCATGTTATGAAGGCTAAAGTAATTTTACTTGAGAAAGAGAAGTAAACTGGAATGAAAACATGTTGATACTTTATTTCTTTAAAAGGTACTTAGCTTGAAAATGAGTATTCGAAAAAAGTCAAACTGTTTCTGAGTTGTATTTTAAAAATGAAAGAACCAAATTATTTTATTTTACAAAAATGTTATCAACAACTTTGCTCCAACAATATCAGAGAAGGTCTTCCTTCCCTCTTAGAATAGTTTTAAACACTTTTCCCTTTTAAAGATTTTAAACAAATAAATGTTAGTTGTTTTAATTGGTAAATATTTTTTCCTCTTCCACATCACTACTTTGCTGAGGTAATATAAAACTTTCGTTTTGAAAGTACCATTGGTCTGTAAATTGCATTTAATTAGCATAATATATGACAGACACTTTAGTAGTAAAATAAAATTTATGCCATTCTGCATAAATGCCTTGCAGTGTAATCTTGTGAGTTAGACTATAGGCAAGTAAACAAAAGGATGAGGAAAAGGCAAATGTTAGAAAACATTGTCTTCCATTTTTATGAACTGTGTGCATTATGAGAAAGATTTTAATTTATTCTATCACCTTTGTGGATTTTATATCTAAGTCAGCAGTTTTCATGTTTCCATTCCTTAGAAATAAGGAAGACTTTACAAAAGACGTCTTGAGTTTTATTCTTGGTTACTCCACATTTATATTCATATTATTTTACTTATATGATTTAGGGGTATAGATTCACATCAATTTAGATATGTGTTCCCACACCTCACCCACCACCAAGGCACCCACAGTCCTATACCATAGCCTGCGAGGCCCCTCCTCCTTTACAAAAGTTATTGAGTTGTGCAAATTAGAAGGAATCTTTTGTATTCTATCTTATCTATTTGTAAGATCCCCCTAACTTCTATAAATGCCATATACATAATGGATAGTTGGTTATTTTTTCTTCTTTCTATTTTATTAATTTTACTGAACTAACAGTGGTTACAACACTGTATATGATTCAGAGGCACAGGGTCACACCTCTCCAGGTAGATGTTACTATGCCACACCCACCACCAAGGTTCCCACAGTCCACCACAGTCCACTGGACCCTTCCATACTTTGCTCTCTCCTCTCCTCTGATATCCTTAATTCTCTGTCAGATTTCTAGGGTTTGGTTTTGTATGACCATTTGTTTTGTTTCTCTATATTCTACATATAAGTAAAATCATTTGGTATTGTCTTTCTCCCTCTGACTTATTACACTTAGCATAATCTCCTTCACTTCCATCCATGTTACCCAAATGGCAAGAGTTCATCTTTTTTTTATATTTGCTTAATATTCCATTGAATATAGATACCACATCATCTTAATATTACATAAAAGAAAGAGAATTATCATGTCATTGTTGAAGTGATCTTTAACTGTACACATTTCTGTAGTATTTTCCTATTAATGGATTGCTTTTTTATGAAAAAAATCATTAATGGATTGCTTTTTTATGAAAAAAATCATTTTTATGAGAAACAAAATCATTTGTTACTTTTGTTGATTGCATGTTGAAATCATAATGTCTTGATACACTTGGTCAAATAAAATATACTATTGAAAAAATACTATTATTTTTCATCTTTTTTTCAACATGGCTAGTAGAATAATTGAAAATTACATACCTGACGTCTTTATTTTATTTATTTTTGTAACATTTGTAATTTTTCAGATTGGGTTGAATTTAGTCCCTATGAGATTGGCATGGCTAAATATGGTACTTTCATGGCTCCTGACTTATTTGGAAGCAAATTTTTTATGGGAACTGTTGTGAAGAAATATGAAGAAAACCCCCTGCATTTCTTAATGGGTAAGCGATCAAAATCTACCACTAGTTTTCTTGATTACTTAAATCTGTGTGCATTCTAAGTTTTTTTCTGTTTTTACTTTATTTTAGGTGTCTGGGGCAGTGCCTTTTCTATATTGTTCAACAGAGTCTTGGGAGTTTCTGGCTCACAAAATAAAGGTTGCACGATGGAGGAAGAATTAGGTATTGCAACAAAATGTTTACACTGATAACTATGCTACAATGATAAATTTCATTAATATATATAGAGAGAGGAATTTAAATGCCAAAAATGTTGTAATTACTCTAAAGTCATCAATAATTTAGTTTAATTTACTGAAACATTTCCTAAAAGTAACACACACACACACACACACACACACACACACACACACACGTGTTATTCTGACATTGAGGTTGTGAAATTCATGAAAACTTTGATTCCTGAGAATAATTTTTACTGTTGCTCAATTCCTTTTATTCATTATACAGCTACACATAGTATTGATATTTGTGTTAGAGAATACTCCTGTATCAAATAAGGGTAGCTCCTAAAAGATTGTATTCATTAATAGTTGAACTTAAAGATAAATGCATGCCTGTCAGTTTGCTTACCTCTTAAATTCTAACTTAGTAGAATTCTCTTAGCTTCTTATAGCTAATTCATACCAAAAAGAAAGGAAAAGTGTAGTAAATTAACATGAATGACTTTCTTAAATCTTATCACATCTGCCCATGATTAGAAATAATATTTACAGGCCTCCCTGGTAGTGCAACAGGTTAAGCACAGTGCTGTAGAGCTGTTGGCAACTGCGGTGCAAGTTCAATGCCCGGGCAGGGAGATTCGCTCATGGCACGGCCTCTCATGGCATAGACCTCTCCTGCCTCGCCCACTGCTCCTCTCAGCAGTGTATTTCCGTTGATCTGCCTGTTCTGCTCCCCACTTTGTCTGAACCCTCTCACTGCCCTACACCTCTGGCCTGCACCCCAGCTTGTATGCAAACATAGATAAATCTTTAAAAAAAAGAAATAATATTTACAAAACTTGAAAAGGTAGACAAACTTAATTGAAGACCAATTAAGTGACTATAGGAACACATATGCTAGAGGAACATGAATAAATTTGACTTAAAACAAACAAAATATCACATATCAGTGCATTCAGTATCTCCCTTGCCATCTGTATTGTGATCAACACTAGAAACAGACAGTTGATTTAATTAAAGGTTTGCAAAATTATGCAAAAAAGAATACAATTGTAACATATTTACAAATTGACTTAAAATTAGTATATTAAGTGCAGTAACTTTCTGTAATTCTTAACACTTTCTTTTTTTAAAGGAACTTTTATTTCTTTATTTTAAATTTTTAATTTATTTTTGCATAAAAGAACTGGGGTGTAGGCCAGGGGTGCAGGAAGATGATGGGTGAGAGGATTCACCAGAAACATAGTGGGGAGCAGAACAGATGCATTTATTGAAATACACTGCTAAGGGGAGTGGCAGGTGAGAAAAGAGCAGTCTGCTGCACCATGTGGGCTAGCTCCTGAGCCAGGGATCAAACACAGGCCATAGCAGTGATAGTGCTGAAACTTAATCCCTAGGCCACTGGGAGGCCCACTCTTAATATTTTCAACAGTATTAGCTGTATATTGGAGTAGTTCTCAATAAGTATTAGAAAAGTGACCTAATGATTGCACCGAAGCCAAAGATTTTTTTTTTTAATTAAAACAATTAACAAAAGCACTTGGTGCTTGAACTTGCTGCTATGCTATGAGCGTCCCTCAGTTAGAAGCAACCAAGGTTGATGGAACTCCTGAGCCTGCCTGGGTACTGACTACAGAGCCACATTCTCATAAGGGCAACTACAATTCTGAAATGCTTTGATTTGGTTTATTTTAATAACCATTATCTCCCAGATGAATATCCTGTTTTTGACTCTGATTTTGTAGAAATATCAAACCATCTCTAAATTATGTGAAGATTTCTGAGGAAAAGAAAAGAAAGAAGTACCCCATGTTCTGAGGCTGCTTCCTTCTGTTCCTTCTCTGCTGAATAATCCAGATAAAACTAGGGTTTATTATCTTTTCCTCCTCAGTTAGGAAGCAAATAGAGCTGAAATAACACATCTGAAGATGGGTGAGATAGTGGCTGCAGGCCAAGGAGAAGGTGGACTTTCATTCTGCATAGTCTTGTTCCAAGGTTCCCTCAGAGGCCAGTGATTGATGGCTTTTCATTTACGTCAGATTTGGGGAAGGTGGTACTTGAGATTTCCAGTCAATAGGATGTGTGTCATCTCAGATTAGGTAAGGGGGAGACCTGAGAAGTGACAGAGAGGATCAGAGGACCCTGGTGACTCTTTTATCCACTGGCCCACTAAAGTCTACCTTATAGAGGGGTGTTCAGAGGCATTTCAGGTTTTTTCTCTCCCTTCTGAAGAAGGTCTTGAAGGTAAATCTGACTACAGGCAGATAACTAAATGAAAGTTGTTGCCTTTTCAAGGAATTTTGAATATGAGCAATTTTACTTTTCATCAGAGGAGTTACACATTATACTATGGTGGAAAACATATAAATACAGAATTTTTAGGTATTCATATCATGAAGTATTCCTTATAAAAAACATAACAGTTTGGTAAACCATTATCTTAAAAGAGAGTATCAAATGTATCCACACACAAAAAAAAAATGCTTTAGGGAAAGAAATTTTTGTCCTGCTCAGATGCATGTAGAACTAGGGACACATCTGTTATATGTGACATCTGTAGTAGATCATTTATTTTTTTTAAGATTTATTTATTTATGTGTAGAAGAACCAGGGTGTAGACCAGGGGTATGGGGGGTCGGGGTGAGAGGATTCACCAGAGACAGGGTGGGGAGCAGAAAAGGCACATTTACTGAAATCCACTGCTAAGAGGAGCAGCAGTTGAGACAAGAGAGCTGGGGTGGTGGGGGTGAGGAGACTGAATTCAGGCCCTAGCAGCGGTAACGCTGAGACTTAACCCCTAGGCCACCAGGGAGGCTCTGCAGGGAGGCCCTGGAGTAGATCATATCTTATTATCTCCTTTCTCTCTATAGCAAAATTATTTTCTGTAATAGTTTTAAAATAAAATGTCTAATATTATGACTCATGAACATTTTTTTTATTAAATTTCATATATACAATCCTGCCAGTAGAATTAGCTGTGTAAAGTAAAAAATAATGTCAATCAATCTCCTCAAGCCTTTCTTATCCACTCTTGGTCATCTATCTACATAGCACTATGTAGGTATAGTAAATACACACAGAGTAATATAGGGAAAGCGGTAACCTTAAAAAATAAAATTTTTGACTCTATGAACTCATAGAAAAAGTGTCACTACACAGAAAATATTGTCATGTAAGTATCCAAAGAAAGTTCGATATTTCTACAAATAATGGTGGTAAGTCATCTGTGTGTACTTTTTATTTAAAAAAAAAAAACTGGTTATGATACTGGGTTCTATGCCTGTCTGTTTTAAGGATTTGTGGCTGTATTTTTTATAACTGCACAAATTATCAAGACCAAAAAGGAAACATATTTAATCAGAAAATTTTCAGTGTTGTTGAAAATGAAAAAGTTATATTAGTAACTTTCATCCATTTTGGCCAACTCTTCTGTAACTCAGTACTTTTTGGTTTTATCCTGCTTTTATCTTCATAAATACAATTTAAACATCTTTAATTTAAAATTTATACTTTTTTGGCATAACATGAAGTTTCCTACAATCATGTTACTCTTGTCAGAATTAAGACAAGCAAGATTTCTCCCCTTTAAATGTGTGAATGATTAAATTTTTAACTAATTTTTCATGTTTCAGAAAATTTTCTTCATTGAGAAATTTGAAAAAAAAAATAGTGTTCTAATAAGTCTAAATTGATCTGACTTTCCACTCAAGTCAGGTGGACTTCATTCTGTGATTTTGGCTCAGATTACTTCCTTACAGTAAATTTAATTGTGAATCTTAACACCTGAGATCCTTCACTGATTTTTTTTTTCTTTCCACAGAAAATATTACAGCAAAGCATATTGTGAGTAATGATAGCTCAGACAGCGATGATGAATCACATGAACCCAAAGGTAAGTCAAGAGAGCCGAGACCTTGTCTAGCAGAAGTCCCTTAGGAGAGGATCTGACTCATTATGTCTGATTTTCTCACCGAAGATTGTAATGGTTGGTGGTCTGCTAAGGCACCGAAGTGATAAAACTGTAACTTCCTACTAAGTGAATCAAATGCTGTATATGCAATAAAATATGCAGCACATAGACATCCCTTATTCTTTTCTTTTTATTCTCCCCAAAATATTACCAGCTGAACAAATGAAGAACTGAAATGGTAGAAATTCTGAATTCTATTTTCAATTTTATTTAGAACACCAGACTTCTCGACATGAAATCCTGATTTGGGAAAAATTTTACTTAGCTTTAAAAATTAAACTTTTAATGTTAAATTACATGTGAATTCTCACTTCCTGAGACTTATCCCATTGCTAATACTCCACATCTGAGGAGGGGCCAATGATGAAAAGAGTTAGAATTATCCAGAACTTTGTTGCATATATTACTTTGCAGGATAAATGGGTCCTTTGACTTTTTGGCAAGGCAGTTTTCAGCTTGGTGTGGCTGACGACAGTGATGGAGTCAGGGCAGGGTAAGGTCAAGAGCTGGGATATTTGTTGCGCATATTATGTGGTAAAATGGAGTGTTTTGACAGTGTTTTGATACACCATTTCTACAAATGTTTCCACTAGTTAAAATAAACAGATTTCCTAACAAATGGCTGAATATGTCCTATTATATTATTTTAGATCTGATCATCTAGAGTTAAGAAGCTATTAAATGCTTTCTTGTCCAAAACTTAACAAATTTCACCAGCCACTGTATAGATACTGGAAGAGACCGCTTTATCCTTTGCAAATCACCACTGAAATTCAAATTCTTTTTTCATAGCTGGTTTGCTGCTTCCTTGTGCGTTTCCGTAAATTAGAAAAAGGCATCTTCCCTGGGAAATGCAGCTTGGCAGTGTACCTGTGAAAATCCAAAAAGGAAATCCACCCCTAGGCAGAGCTCTCCACAGGACACCAGACTTGCTCAGTAGGGGGAGATCTGAACTTGAGTCCCATTAGCCTATCACACTGCTGCTGCCTTATACACTCAGTGATTTGCCTCACTCGGCATAGCAGCCCTGTTCCTTATGTAGGAGCCCTAGAAGAACCTACCCAGGAGGGAAGTGAGCCTTAATTATGGCTCCTTCATACTGTACATTTAAATTATTTTAGTTGCTTAAGTCTTTTTTTGTTTCAAATCTCTCTTTTTTTTTATTGCAGTACCCTTTATTTTTTTTAATACTTCCTCTTTTTTTTTTTTTTCCTTTTTAATGAAGTACCAGTTCTACATCCTTGTTAATATCTTGACAATATAGGATTTCTCCCCTCAGGTGTGGTCACCATAGCTCTCCCATCTCCAAAGCACCCACAATCCTCTCCCACAGTCCCTGGTGCTGTCTGCTCCCCCTCACCCCTCCCCTGGACTTCTCTGGTATAGAGTCAGCTTTCAAGGGCTGGTTCTAATCCTTTCTTTGTTTTCTCTATATTCCACATATAAGTGGCACCATCTGGTATTTATTTTTCTCTTGGCATATTTAATTTAGCTTAATTCCTTCTAGCTCCAGCAAAAGGAGTTAGTCAGTACAAAAGACCTAGATAGCATATGCCTGGCATTTCTAGAAGTAAGTATGTATTGGTTTAGGAAATATAAAGTAAATGTGAGAATGGTCTGTAAATTATGAAGTTGGTTGCTATAGGTCATCAATACATTTGATCACCTATACTAGTTGTTTTTATCTTACATCTGAGAAGTTTAAGGGCATATTGAAACTTAAGAATAGGCCATCTGTTTACAACTTAAATGAAAAAAACTCTTCAGCATGCTGTCAATAAAGAGCAAAGTGAGAACAATTTAAGAACAAAACAGATTAACTGAAATATTTGCTCTGGTAATTTACAATAATAAGTGTGTGTTAAATCAAAAGCCACAGAACTTCATGGTTCATTTTAACACTCCATTGTCCAAATACCATCTTTTTTAAAAAGAAAAGTAAAGTGGATATGGGAATCCATGTCATGATCTTCCTTTTTCCTTAGGCACTGAAAATGAAGAAGCTGAAAGGGAATATCAAAATGATAACCAAGCAAGTTGGGTCCATCGTATGTTAATGGCCTTTGTGAGTGATTCGGCTTTATTCAATACCAGAGAAGGACGTGCTGGGAAGGTGCACAACTTCATGTTGGGCTTGAATCTCAATACCTCCTACCCACTGTCTCCTTTCCGAGACTTTACCACACAGGAATCTTTGGATGAAGATGAGTTGGATGCCGCTGTGGCAGGTAAGTACACAAAATAAAATCCATGGCAGCTAACTCAGGAGATCTTTAGTCCTTTGGTAGAGAGAGACATTGTCACTATTGTCATGATTTACTCATTTATATTCAACTGTAGCAACGTGCATTTAGTGTGTGCAGGGTTTTGAATTACTGGCTTGGGGAAGAAATACAACCCATAGCACAGGAAATGGTGTAGCTATGTCAGCAGGACATAATGAGAGGGTCCTTAGATCTCCTGTGTGGGTCAAGGTTCATGCTCAGAAAACAGGAAACTCTCTACCGTATTTAACTGAAAAGGGTTTCAAGTAGGGAATTGGGTGCTTATAATGTTGTTCCAAGTTACGGAGGAGCAGGTTTCAGACTGAGTATACAGGAATGACTCCAAAAACACTTCAGAATTGTCCCATCACTGTGCTTGGCCGTAGAAGAGCAGAAACATGGACTCTGTCTCATTTCCCCTTCACATCTCACGTGGGTGTTTCTCCCTGGCAAAGAACAGGTCTCAGTGGATCAAAGCTGTAAGGGAGTCTGATACCGTGGCTTTTAGCCCGTTCCCAGGAGTAATTCGTGCAGCTTAGGGGCCGGAGCAGAGTTGCGTTCTCCAGTCTCAGAAAGGTTAGGTGACTTTCTTAAGGACACATGGTAGAACATTCTCATTTTCACATTTGTCCCCTACTCACATTCCTGAGAGTAATTCTATTTATTCTTCACTTCCATGCAGGCTCCAGATTTAACGTTAACTTTGCCTTGGTGACTAGTTAGTACATAATACTTGTTCTGATTATTATCATCTCTTAAATTTTTCTACTTCATCATACCATCATTTTCCCCTTAACTGCCCAAATGTTATTTCTCAGCTATTTCTGCTCACAAACATTGACAGGATGCTACAAAAACTTAAATGGGATTTTTACCAAAAAGTTTCTAGTATTCTTTAAAAATCATAACTACAAAATATTTTTGTATTTTTTTATATATAAAGTCATGAAAATTAGGATGTGACTTTAGATTTGTAATTGCTTTGGTGGTGCTGTTTCTATTTGTTGTTTGAACTTAAGGAAGGAATATTATGAAAGCATAAGTTACCCCTGTAGTTTATTTTTTTAAATAATTTTTTTAATTTAATTCTTTTTTCACAAAAGAACTGGGGTATAGGCCAGAGATACAGAGGATCTGGTGAGAGGATTCACCAGATCAGAGTGGGGTGCAGAATAGGTGGATTTACATTGAAATACACTGCTAAGGGGAGCAGCTGGTGAAACAGGAGAGGTATGCTGGGCCATATGTGGGTTAGCTCCCTGGCCAGGGATGGGACTTGTGCTGCGATAATTGGTGATGGCTTGATAGTGCTGACACCTTAACCCCTAGGCCACCAGAGAGTACCCTACCCCTGTTGCTTAAATAAGAGGAGTAGAAACTCCACTACTTTGCATTATAATTATTTATGGCATCAAAGTCTAGTTTAGAACACATACTTGATTACATACCTGCAATCAAAACCCTTTCAGAATAACTATAATAAAAGCCTATTTGTGATAAAAATCAATGTCTATTTTTAAATTCATCCAAAATTAGAAAACACTTCACCATATAATCAGTGATGTCATTGTCTTGTTTTGTGATGCATGATTATGCTCATTGCTGTTGCAATATCAAATAAATGTGTCTCTTTTAGAAACTTGTATTTATGAACGAATGATGATGGGCTTTAAAAAAAAAAAAACTTAAGACTTGGCATTTGGAGCTAGAAAAAGTCTTCAGTTCTCTCACTCCACAGAAAAGAAAGATCAAGGAAAATAGTTACCGTCTTTGCCTAAAATTGCTCAACTGAGCTAGCGTTGGGACACAGCCCTCTTGACTGCTCAGAAGCTTTTCCCTTCTGTTTACACGCTCATTCGTGTAGCCCTTTATTTGATTAGTCATTGTCTTACTGATGTAAAACTGGAAGTTTCCTTTGTGTGTACTTTATTACATCTGTTTTACATTATTACTTTGATGACATCACCCAACACAGACCCTTCTGTGGTTTACGCAATCTGTATTCTGTGCTCCACGCAATCTGTATTCTGTGCTCCGTATTTTAACAACTTCCTGGTAGTTTTGCAATATTATATGTAGATTCAGAAGTGTTATCATCACTGGGTAAAGTACTAGTTGCCCAGTTAAATTTGAATTTCAAAAAATGTTTTATATATACATATATATGTGTGAAGATATATGGATGTATGTGTAAAGATATATTGTAAGTATAAAACTTGCAACATTTGGGATATTCTTGGGCTGAAAAATTGTTTCTCTGAAATTTACAATTAACTGGGCACCCTGTATTTTTTGTGAGATAAAATTGATAATCTTTATTGTCACTTTTTTTCAAATTTTCTGCATTCTCATTTTTCTTCTTTCCTATGCTCATTCTTGCATTCACATAGTATTTACAGAATTACTTGGTTCTAGGGGTCCAGCATGATAGAGGTAATCCTTACCCTAAGAAAATTAAAAAGCTTTGATTCATGAAGAAAGGGGATTATATACCTTAGTAAACAAAAACTAAAAACCAACACATCTGTAGGTCAATTCAAATGTATAACTCCCTTGCCTTCTGTGCTGTGTTTGGAGAACAGTAGTTACACATTACCTTATCTGTCTTGTTTATTTGGTGCTCTTGGAAAGAAGAGCTGCAAATAGTTTACATAAAATAATATGAGGAAAAACAATATTAATTATCCCAAAATATGGTATTATATACACTAAATATTTATTTTGTTGAGATATTTTCTAATATCTTAAACCTAAAATTTTGTTAAATTAATGATCTTTTCAAGCAACTTTAAATTTCATTTTTTAGTGTATAGCTTATTAAAATTCTTTTTCACCCACTTTGTATTTATCTAATTGAAAAAAACAATTTATCTTATTGTTTAGTTTTGTTTATAGTATGTTGAATTTTGTCAAAATTCATCAGGTCAGTTATGGATTTGTTTTGAATTTATTGTTGACAGATCAACATCACTAAAAATGACTATTCTAGACTGAATTTATGAGTTAATTAGTGCTTTAACAAGCAAGGCCTTTACTAAGGTAGCCCCTTTTTATCTCCTTCTGGTTATTTCCAGTTTTGCAATAATTGTGTGTGGAATGAAAAGTTAAAATTTCTTTATAAACTCTGATCATTTTGGTTCATAAAATCTTCATTTAAACTTCTATTTATTATATATGTAAAATACCATAATTTTATTAAGACACTCATTAAGGTTACTATTTTTGCTTCCCCCCCATGCAGAAAAAATATTTTATCTAATCTAGATATTATTTTGCTAAAATCTTACATTTTGGCTTATCCTGTGATGATTTTGTATATACAAATTAAAAATTGAACATCTTAGAATTAATAGACAATCTGTCAACCTAACATTTGAAAAAGTTTGTGTGCTACCTTTGTGACTGTTACTTTACTTTGCAGACAATCTTTTAAAAACGAGAACTGATGAGATGATGAAATTCCTTTCATTTGTTTATTTTTAAATAGTTGTATACCTGGAGAATCTGTCCATTAGTCATGTGACTTCTTTCCTGTTTACTTTTGTGCTTATGTAATTTACTGAGAGACACACCATCTGGAATAAGAATTGAAGACATGTCTTAATTTAAGGCAGAGTTCAAAATACAGACATCCAAATATTTGTAAATTGTAAATTGAATCTGTGTGATGTGTTTATAAAGCGGTCATCAGTAATATCCCCGGCTGAGCTGCTTTAAGGAAGTCTTACATAATTAAAAAATAGCATGTTTCCATACCAATCAAGCAACTTGATTAACCTGTTCACAAGTTTGGAAGCCTTGTATGCTTTCAGTCAAGGGAGAATATTCTTCAATAGTTGCATTTATCAAACTCTCTACATGACACTTTTGTACATGTCATATAAGAAGTCAGGATCAGGTTCAAATAAATTTAGAAAAACTAGCAACTCTATAGCCCTCTTTACAAGCAATGGGCTACTCTGAGTATACAAAATCCTACTTAAAGATGCCTTGACTGTAGGATTTTCAAAGGAGACTGACTTACATTTGAATCTCAAGTGGACATTTATTAGCTGGACGATGTTAAGCCTTGCATAAGCCTCAGTTTACTTATAAAACAGAAATAACAGTGGCACATAACCTACAGAGATAGTGTGAGGACCAAGTAACATTAAAAAGTGCTTTTAATCCAAGGAATTGTGAGGAGAATAGGAACACATAACATAACTGGGTGTTACTTTAAGCTGTTGAGTCTTATACTTCTTGAACCTATTTGACCATGGATTTTATGTATAAATAATCTGTCAATATCTTGTAAAACTATGTACTTTGCGAGACAGATTAGTGAGGCCACCTCCTGTCAATATGTCTAGAAGTTTGGAACCATGGCATCCAGCTACATGCCAGAGCAGAGAATTGCACCATGTAGTGTTTTTTTCTCTTAAATGTAATCTTGAATTTACAAGAGGAAATAAGTAGACTAGCAGTTTCATGATGAAAAGGGGCAAATCAAACCAATATGAGAGAATTGGTCTGTTTTTTAATCTTTTAGCAAATATTTTAAAAAGGACTAATTTTATGAAGCCAAAGAAAAATATTTGTGAGTTATTATAGTTGATTATATTAGGGGAAAGGATGACTTTAAAAAACCTATCGACATGTTTTTAGTTCTGGATGTTTAATTGTGATCAAATACAAATATTAACATGGTTTTAATGATTACTAGATACCTGTGTAAATATACATTGCAGCTATTGCTCTTTAAATTATCCACTTTAAAGCCTGTTGGTTTTATGGCCATGCCACTTCCTAAAGTGACGGTGTCACAGCCTGCATAGAATTTAGACTTTGTCAGCCTGACTTGGAATCTTGATTGTCACCATCAGTGTGAAACTAGACCTTCACATCTTTAAAATGAAACTAATGACACCTTTGTAAGTGTCTTATAAGGATGAAAAATCTTTCATGTGAAATTTTAGTGTATTATAGATACTCAAAAATAAATAAAACTGATTTTAGGAGAAATAAAAGTACTCAAATAATGAATTTTAGCTTCTTAGTAAAATATTTAAAACATGACATAAGACAGACTTACAGTTTTTCACCTTTAAAAAACCTTTATAGTGTTTTCACATATGTGAGAAAAAAGTTCACATGCTATTTCTAAACACTTAAAATTTCAGGGGAATAAACATTGAAATTGGGCTTAAAACATGCATCCTTCAGTTTTCCAATTCTCAGACTTCAGCTTCTGTGATAGAAATTTAGAATCTTGGCTGGTGGCAAAGTACATTATTGCTGAATATTATTATTCACTGATACTGATAAGAGAATTAGCTGAAGATGGTTGTTTACAGAATCTTTTATCTCCTCTCTCCTTGTTGACCTAAGCAGTCACCTTGAACATAATAGTACTTGTTATTTCTTTTTTAACTTGGCCCACCTTTTTATTCAGTCATATGACTTTACTTTTATCTATTGCACCCTCTCTCCCATAGCTTTCTTTTCTTTTTTTTTTTTTTTTTTTTAGCAAATTTGTTTTTCATTTAGGACATTCATTCACTCCTCTCTCTTTCCTTAGCTGTTCTGGGCAGTATAAACCCCCTCAGCTATAAACTCTCTCCCTCCCTAGCCATGAACATCATTAGTAAATCTTTCTAACATTCTTATTCTGTATTTTAGAGGTAAAATTTTTTAATAGACTTGAGAGAGCAAGCACACGATTTTCTCTTAGCTGTAACAACTTAGAAGGACATTCATATTTCCTAAGTATCAATCAAAGTCTAATTTAACAACTGTTTCAATTCACATTGATTAAATTTCATGGCTAATATATTTGTTCATTGGTGTTTTAATTTCAGCTTTATTGTTGATGAGGATTGTTGATTTAATTGGACAGTAAGAATTTTAAAAATTGCCGTCATTTTTGATCTCTTGCTCTTAAAATATAAGTAATATTAGCTAAAAGAATAAGAGTCAGTATCACTTTATTAAGAAATACAGGGAGTAAACTAATATGCACTGGGTTCTGACTAGCTCTACTTTCCTGCATATTTCAATGATTCTTTTTATCTAATGCTTACAACAGTTCCATGAGATGGGTAATAGCTCTATTTTATAAGTGATTCTGGAAATACAGGTTGGTCTGACCCTCTAGTTTTTGTTGATTCATCTATGAAAATGCTTGCAGAATAGGTGTAATAGCTTATTCAAAGATCACAGTGTTTGTTTAGTGTCAACATCTCCACGCTGCTCTCCTCTGCCAGACCTCCTGCTTCAGCGTTGCCCATCTTCTTCCCAATAGGACAAGGGAAACAAATGTGAGGACAAAGGGCCAGAAGAAAGCAATTACATGTCATTCATTCAACTCAAATTTGATTCTGATCACATCTCTTTTCCCTGGGAAGTGATTTAGGAGCATCACACATAAGTATGAAGAGTGTCACATTATCAATATTATGTTTTCATGAGCTTAATCATCTCTAAGTCCTGTTTTCCCTTAGACCCTTTTGCATCTGATTCTACTCACCTCCTTACTGTTCCTCAAACCTGCCTTATTCTGTCTTTGGGCCATTGTTCTAGTTCTTCCCTCTTCCTAGGGAAAAATTACCCCCCAAATCTTTAAATGTCCAGTTCTTTATTATTCTGGTCTCAACTCATGGTCTCCTCAGCAAATTCTCCCCTGACCATATACCACCCTCTGTTATTTTTTTCATTTCATTTCTCACTGCCTGAACTATCTTTTCATGTATTTAGTTCCTGACTTCTAGGCAGTGTACTCAGAATCTAAGTTTTATTATAGCAGAGTTTGTATCTGTCATGTTCAATATCTAGAATAGTGCCTAAGGGGTAGGAGTAGATAATTCATGCACACTCAATGTGTTGGCTGGATTATTTTCTTCAACTCCAGTCTCATATTGGATGCACACCCAACCATGAGAGATGCAATATGTGATGCTCACAGATCCTGCCGCTCACCAAATATGTCACTGTAGAGATAACTTTTAATTTACTTCATCCACCATTTATAGGACTTTTCTACATCATGTAGCATGTCTGTTATAAGACTTAAAAAGATAACATATGAGGAAATGTCTTTAACCAGCAAAGACCTATGTCAGGTGACGTCCTGCTAGTGAAAGGGTTGGGTAATGCACAGTTATCATTAATGCCAGGACCTGAGCTGGTTCGGCACCATCCACTTAATCCTCAGAGCAGCCCTCTCTCGTAGATTCTGTTGCACTGACATTGCAGTGAAGAAATTAAGATTAAAGGACAGTCATTTACTTACAACTTTCAAAGCAGGACTCTCGCCCAGCTCTGTTTGTCTTAACAAATCTGAGGGGCTAACCCTATGGAATTCAGTCTCACAACTTGACATCAAAAATATTTTCATGTTCTAAACAATGTTCGATGATTGTTTGATTTATTCTTTTCTTTCTTCTTTAAAGATCCTGATGAATTTGAGCGGATATATGAGCCTCTGGATGTCAAAAGTAAAAAGATTCACGTCGTAGACAGTGGTCTTACATTTAACCTGCCATACCCTCTGATCCTGAGACCTCAGAGAGGAGTTGACCTCATCATCTCCTTTGACTTTTCTGCAAGGCCAAGTGACACTAGTCCTCCATTTAAGGTAAAGATAATTGATGTAGCATTTGATTACCCACTGCCGCCTTCTGCATGGCTGGTAGATCTTAGTCCACATGACCCCAGTTTCTTATACTTTTTACCTTTTTAACATTATGAATAATATTCTTAAAACACAGATGTGACTCAACCACTCCCCTGCTTAAAGAAGTTTTTATTTTTTATAATTAACTTTATTTTCTTACATCATTATTCATTTTTGTACAGAAATTGGTTTCTCCCCTCAACTGTTGTCCCTGTAGTTTTCACACCACCACAGCACCTGTGCTCCATGACTACCACAGTCTCTCATTGTCTTCCCTCCTCTATTTTGACCATTCTCCCTCCCCTTCCTCTACTTTAAACCTCAGATCTCCGGTCAAATGGTCAAATTACACGTGTTTTTTTCCTGACCCTTCATTCGGTTTCCCTATATTCTACCTATAAGTCAAACCATCAGATATTTTTCTTTTTCCTTCTGACTTACTTTGCTCAGTTTAAACCCTTCCAGCTCCACCTATGTTGCTGCACATGGCATGAGTTTATCTCTTTTGCTCTCTGAGTAATATTCCATTGTGTGTATATGTCACATCTTCCTGATCTACTCATCTCTTTGGGATTTCCTTATCTGGTTATTTCCTTATCTTAGATTTTGTAACTAGTGCTGCAGTAAACATAGGGGTGCAGGTTTCCTTTTGCATTCGTGTTTTTGTGTCCTTTGAGTAGATTCATAGGAGTGGAATTCCTGGGCCATATGGTAGCTCCATTTTAGTATTTTCAGGGTCCTCCACACAGCTTTTCATAGTGGTTGGACCAGTTTACATTCCCACCAGCAGTGTCGGAAAATTCCTTTTTCTCCACATCCTTGCCAGTATTTCTTGTTGCCAGGTCTTTTGTTTTTGTTTTTGTTTTTTTTTTTTAACATGGGCTATTCTCACCAGTGTGAGGTGGTATCTCATTGTGGTTTTGATTTGTATTTTACTGATAATGAGTAATATTGAACATTTTCTCATATGCTTCTTGGCAATTTGTATTTCCTCTTTGGAGATGTATTTAAAGAAGTTATTTAATGAGCCCCCATGATGCACATTAAAGTTCATGGTCCTGAGAAGACAAGAGTGATACAATGTATCTGAAGTTCAGGAAGGAAAATAGATTTGGAACTTAGCAGGTCAAAGATAATTGAAACCCTGCCTGGAGATCACAAGCTATGAGATGAGAAAGGACATAGAATAGTATGAATATTGAATGATATCATCAGGAAAAAAGGAGGAAGCCTAAAGAGGAGTGTGGAGTGTTACAAATACCAACTGTAGATGTTTAACCACAAGGAAGACTAGTGAACTGGACAAGAGCTGGGTCAATAGGGTCCTCGCGGACTCTCACGGACAGAAGTCAGACTGTGATTTGAGGGATAAGTGAAGGTTAGAAACAGAGGCAGTTCTACAGACTATCCAGAGAAGAAGGAGATGGACACTATCTGCAAAAGGATGAGGGAAACAGGGAAATTGTGTCTCTGTTAATAGAAGATACTTGAGCATGTTTAAAGTCTGATGGCTAGGAGTCCTTAATGAAGGTAAAATTGGCTAATGGAGAGATGAACAATTATGATAGAGTCACAACCCTAGGAAGGCTATAGGGAAGAGTGGAAAGGAGAAGCAAAATGCAGATGGGAGATTGGAATACTACTCAGCTATAAAAAAGATGAAATCCTGCCATTTGCAGCCTAGAGGTTGTATGCTTCATGTTCCTAGAGGGTCCACTATTGGGAGTCAAAGTCATCTTTTTTTTTTTTTTTTTAAAGATTTATTTTTTTTTTTATTTATACATACAAGTTGGGGTACAGGCCAGAGGCGTGGGGCTGCGAGAGGGTTCACCAGAGACAGAGCGGGGAGCAGAACAGGCAGATCAGAAATACACTGCTGAGGGGAGCAGCAGGCGAGGCAGGAGAGGTCTGCCGCGCCATGTGGGATTCTCCCCAGCCGGGCGTCGAACTCGCGTTGCCGCTGCCAACAGCTCCAAAGCGCAGCGCTTAACCGCTGCGCCACTGGGGAGGCCCCAAAGTCATCTTTTGACAGTTCCTTTTCCAGAGTCTTTTAAATAGAATCATAAAATTTATGACAATTTAAACTAAATGAATAAAGTAACCTCACTGAAGGGGTGACCAAACAAAATGCTCATGTAAATACTTCGGTAATAAGTAAAGTCTATAAAACTAAAGACAAAAAAAGAAAAAAATTCCCACTGGAGATGCATAATTAAAAAGAGTGGAAATCAGGGGGTGGTGATGAGGGAGAAGGCATGTACTCAGGGAAAAAAAAAAGAAAAATGTGAAGGTAGTGAAGGCAGGAAGGCAGGAATGTGGGAGAATAACAGTATACCTCTGTGAATAGATGAGCAAACAGGCAGCACTGTGGCCTCATACAAATGCATCGTGAATGTTGTTGTTCCCTCTGCCTGGAACACCTCAAGCTTCCTTTACATGCATCTCCAATGTTAATCTTTCTTGACTTCCCCGGGTGTAGTTTCAGTACTAAGGATTTATTAAATTCTTCCAATGCAGCAGTTTTCATGCTGCTTCATATTTGTTTATATAAATGTCACTTCCACTGTCTCTGAACTCCTTGGGGAATGGATGTTTTATATGTGCTTGTTTTATTTTAACCATTTGGTTTTAATGGCCTTAGAACCAAAAGTGAATGAAGGACATTTTTGCTAGTGAATGAATGAAAAGCTATGAGAGATGAAATTAGTAACTTTGTTTTATAGACTAAGAAGCACAATCTCATAGATATGAAGTGAAACAGTTTATGTTTACCCAGGTGATAACCCAAGTCCCTGCCTGCACATCTGGTATCCTGTCTGGTATACTATGATTAAACCACTCTTGATCCTAATAGTGGCTTATAATCACATACATATGTGTATATATGTGTATATGTATAAACTTATTTTTCAAAATGTTTTTATATTTGATCATTTTTTGAGGTCATTAGTGTTACTTAGACAAGGAAACATAGATTGGCGAGACAAACGATCTCATCTTATCAGCAAAGTTAATAATGTATGAAAAGAGGGGAAGTGCTAAATGAGAAGCAGTGGAGCCAGATCAGATTCCGGGGCTCTAGAGTGAGAATTCAATGCATTTTCCCTATCACTCACTGCCTTCTTAGTATACAGTTTGCATGCATTTTTTTCCTGGACTGTGTGCCATGTGCAGCAGTTAATGGTAAAAAGTAATTTTTTTAAAAATAATTTTATTAGAGTGACATTGTGTTATATAGCATTATTTAAGTTTCAGTGATGCATCAGTATAAATCAGCATCAGTATCCACTACATTGAGTTCACCACTAGAAGTCCAATTCTATCCTTCAGCATACAATTGACCCCTTTTATTTGACTGACCTGTTGCCTTCCCCACTTCCTTTATGGTAACGACTGATTTGGCCTTATAGTCAAAAGGTTGTTTTTGTTCTATTTAGTTCATTTGTTTGTAAGACATAATTCTTTTTTTTTTTTTAAGATTTATTTATTAATGCATACAAGCTGGGGTGCAGGCCAGAGGTGTGGGCTGGTGAGAAGGTTCACCAGAGACAGAGTGGGATGCAGAACAGGCAGATCCACTGAAATATACTGCTGAGGGGATCAGCGGGCGAGGCAGGAGAGGTCTGCTGCACCATATGGGAATATCCCTGGCCAGGGATCGAACTTGCGCTGCTGACAGCTCCACAGTGCTGCACTCAACCTGTTGCGCCACCAGGGAGACCCAAGACATGATTCTTGATTGCCATAACATTTTTACTTTATGGGAAAAAGACTTTTATACACAAGAACCATTTGGAAAGAAACTGAAAAACTTATAAATTATCTGGGTTAATCTAAATATATATAATTTAGGGACTCAGAATGAAAATAGATTGGTATGTTCTGAAGTAGATGAGCAGGGAAATAAATAAAACAGGTTGAAAATGGAACAGAAATGACCAGGAGTATCTCTGAGGAACTGGAGTGATCTAATTAGAAGTGATGTGTTCAGCTCTTATTAGGAGAGTTGCAAGGGAGAATTTCAGATTGAATAAGAAATAAAGATCAGTGAAGGATTTCCAGCAGACAGGTGACTTCATGAAATTGGAATTTTAGGATGATTAATCTGACAATGGAAAGTTGGATGAACTGGCAAAAGATTAAAATTAGAAGGATTTACTGTAATCTAAGCATAACATAGTAAAATACAGTAACAGGTGGGTGACCGACAACCAAGAGCAGGATTTGATGACCCATGAGCAGCTATGGGAAGTGAATTTTAATGGATGACTCTAAGATGATGACTTAGCAATTGGTTCTAGTGATGAAAGAAACTGTATTATTCATTTTGCCAATGGGAGTGGGAGTATAAAATCTCAAAGCCATCATTTTATATATGAATCAGAGCTTTAGAATTATTTTGCCCATTTCTTCCATTCCTTCCCTCTCCCCTAAATGTATTTATATCCTTTTATTATTGGTTTAGTATAGAATAAAATTTATCACTCAAGAAATAGTGAGCTGTATTTTCAGAGATTTAATATAAAGGAAATTGCAATTTTTACATAAAATATGTATGTTGTCATCTAAATAAATATGATTTTCAGGAAATTCAAAGTGAATAAAATAAATTTTTCAGGCTAACTTGGAATTTTGAAAGTGAGTTTTTTGATTTATGATTTTATGCTTGTTGTAACAGTATGCATCCCTATAGGATCTAAACAATTACTCAAATGTAATTTATGAATTGAAATTTTAAAATTATTCTTTTAATACTAAAGTAGGATACTTATTTTAAGTATAATAGAGTAAGACTTAGAAATTGATGAGTTTGCATGGAGATTTTTATAGAAAAAGGGAAGTTTAAGAAGTTCCAATAATATGAAATATTATTTCACTAAGTTGATTAAACAGTAAATAATTGTCTATTTTTGACTGAAATATACATGACATGTAATAAAAAGTAAAGCATAAATGCTGGGTAAGAAATTAGGACCCTTGACTTTATTGCACAATTTTTGATAATTTTAGTATTTCACATGTATGGTTATAGCTCATAATTTGTCAGAGAGATATAAAGTGATAGAAATTATGGCTTTTGATAAAGGCAGCTACAGTTTGTATGACATCTATGCTCAAATTAGCCTTGACATTTGATGATGTGAATGGCAGTGATACTGGGTGTTTGGTTTTTTTTTGTTTGTTTGTTTTTTGTTTTTTGGTTAGTAGGTGTACACTCAGATATTAGTCCAGGTATAGAACCTCATGATTCTAAATAATATTAATTGAGTTAATAAAAGCAATTCCATGTTTCACTTTGTGAGTTTTCTTTTGTTAACCATTTAATAATTTAGACATATGTCAAAAAAGATTAGTGTACCATTATGGTCCAACCAAGAATTCTAATAGCATTTGTTTTTAAGGTTGTTCATGAAAATAGGTCAATATTTTCATATACAAATCTGCAAAATAAGCAAATTCTGAATTTAGGAGAGAAAAGTTTTGCCTCTTTTGAGAAGAAAGCAAAGCTTACAAATCTTATGGAGAATAATAGATTTATTATGCTATAAATTATATTATTTTATATCATGTTGCAACATTTTAGATCAAAGCCTAGTTAAGTTTTTCAGTGCCCTTTTAAATGCATAATAACCAAAAGTCGGAACAATGGATTCATTCTCTTAAAAATTAAAGGAAAAAAAATAGAAAAGGAGAGGAAGCAATGATGGAAGGAGAGGAGGAAGAGAGAGGTAAGAAAGTATGAAATGAACCAGTCTTCAAAAATGACAGATATTTTAAAATTAACTTTATCACCCTATATATAGTTCACTCAAGGCCAAAATTCCATTTAAGCCCACAAATAACGGAAAAAGAATCTGTATTTTTTTCACACTAACCTGATTTACTTGTTGACGGTAGAGCATGATCCCTGTTTTAGAAGCTCCACACATGACTTCCTTTTGATTCTTAGGTTGGTTGACACCATCATGGTCAAACCAGTTCAACTGCTAGCTACGTGGGCATCGATCCACCATGGCTGCTGAAGGGCGTGTTATTATATGCAGCATTTGTAGACTGACTCTTGTATAGTTTCCTAGAACTGTCTTAACAAATTACCTCAAGCATGGTGGCTTAAAACAGCACAAACATGTTCTCCAACAGTTCTGAAAGCCAGAATCAAGATATCCTCTGAGCTGCACTTCCTCCAAAGGCTCCACCAGAGGATTCTTTTCTACCTTTTTCATTTTCTGGTAGTTCAGAATTTCCCTGATGTGTGGCTCCATTCTCAGCCTTCATTCACGTGATCTTCTCTGTATGTGTGACTTCTCTTTTGTCTCTTATAAGGGCATTTGTCAAAGCATTTATAATCTACCCAGATAATCCATAATAATCTCATCTTCAGACCCTTAACCTAATTACATTTGCAAAAACTCCCTTTCCAAATAAATTTACATATATAATTCCTAGAGGGGGTCCGAGGAGTGACAGGGTATGGTATTACTTTTTAAAGGGCCACCATTCAACCCACTATACCTATATTGGTCACTGAGAGTCAGATGTCTCAGAATGAGTAGATTCTGTCACAAAATATGTAAGTGTTAATTTCTTGCATGTTTTGTGAATGTATTGTAAACTATTAGTGAAAAATAAGAATTGTAAAGTGCTATATAAATTCTACACACTATTAGATGGAAAACATTATTTTCATACAATACACTATATTAACAAGCTCTTGGATCCTAACTAATGCCAACATGCTTTTTATTGGAAGTGAGAGTGACCATAACTACAAAACAATGAATTCTACATTGTATTTTCTATCCATTGCTCCTTATATTAGTTATTTCAATAATGTTTTAATATTCTAAAAGCTTACTTAATATTTGTACTCCATGCCTCTCCTCAATCTAAAAATAGATTTTAAAAAATAAGAAACATCTTAGAAGGCATATATCATAAGTTTGTATAAAGAAAAACTTATTTACTCTAGAGAAAAGCCAACTTATAATACACATAAAGATAGATGAATTTATATATTTAAATACATGTTTGCATATTATATATTTAAATAGCTTTATTTATCTAAATATGTAAATAAATATAATGCCGTATACATGCCACTCATCACTGTAGTTTGAGTATATCAATATTTCTGTGCCATTTAATGTTTTTTCCTCTCCTTCCAGATGTTTTTGTAATAAGATATATCATGGTGACTATGCTTACAGTCATAACTGACTATATGCATATAGTCACTATGCTTATTAACTATGTTAATTATTAACTATGTTAATAATACTTTATTACATATTTGAAAATTTTTAAGAGAGTAGGTCTTGAAATTTCTCAAAATAAAAAAATAAAACTGTTTGGTTACAGATTTGCAGTGACCATTTCACAATACATATAAATATTAAATCTTTATGTTGTTTACTTGAAACTAATATAATATATTATGTTAATTATGCCTTAATTAAAAAGAAAGAAAGATATTTTAGTACTCAAAAAATGAGCATAAACATCTTACAAATGTATCCCTTTGAAGGATACCGGAAATTTTTTATCTCCACAGAAAATCGTTTCAGTTTTAGTGCTATATAAATTTGCCATGAATTAGTCTGCAGCTGTATGGAATATCTGAGGTGTCAAACAGCAGTCACAATAGATGGTTGTAAGGGAACACAGTTCTACACAGCTCTGGCACGTCACTCTAGTCTGTAGCGCAGCTATTATTTTTGCTCACCACATTCTTCTAAAGACCTTTCACACTTGTCTGCTCCACTCATAGTCTGCCTTTCTTTCCCAGTCTTTTCAGAGAAATGAGACATCAAAGAGGAGATGGTTTTTCCATCCTGTAATCACTGTTGTCGTCATCAGTTTTTCATGTCTTCCTTAACATCAGATTTGTCTAAGGAAGGAAAGGGAAAGTTTCCATTGCTTCCTGATTCCAGCGTGGAAGAGCAATCTAAAAATAGCTTCATCTTTTACCTCATGTAATTCCCTTTTCCTCTGTCTCCGTGCAGCCCCACACATCATTGGTCATACTTTTGAGTCATGTTTGTAAACACTATAAAAAGCTTTCTTTTCCTTCTTTGCACGCAATTGATTCACAGGGTGAACTTTGGGTTTATTTTTATGTTGAATAATCTTGAATGAATAATTGTGAACAGTGCTCGACTAGAAATAACAAGCTAAATAAGTCAACTAAAGCGGGGTCGAGCTGGAGTCAGAGATAAAAGTGTTCTCAAGTTTCAAACAAGAAATTCTTCATAGTATGAGATACTCGGTGAAACATAATCATATTTAGCTTAATAATTTATGAAAGAGATGTTTAAAATACATTACATCCTTTGCCTTCCCCATGGTTATTTCTTTGTAAATGGCACTGACAATTGATCCACTTAAAATTCACAACACTGCAAAAGCATCCAACAGTGAAAGTTCAATGAAAAATAATTTTTCTCTAAATTTAAGGTGTTCTCAAAGTTCTTGTTTTTTTTTTACATTGACATTACTGAGGAATTTTTCAAATACATGATCTCATTTAATCCTCACAGCAATCCTGAGGAAGATAATAGCATTAACTTTCTCTGACAGTGGTTGCTGAGAAAGAAAAGTAACACTGCTTTTCAAAACAATACTGGAAGTCCTAGCCAGAGCAATAAGACAAGAGAAAGGCATACAAGGAATCCAAATAGGGAAAGAAGAAGTAAAGCCATCAATATTTGCAGATGATACGATAATATACATAGAGAACCCTAAAAACTCCACAGAAAAATTAATCAAAATAATCAATCAATTTAATAAGTAGCGGGATACAAAATCAACACAAAAAATCAGTAGCCTTCCTATATGCAAACAATTAATCAGAAGAGGAGGAAATCAAGAAAACCACCCCTTTTACAATCAAAGAAAAAAAACCAAACACCTCGGAATAAATCTAACAAAAGAAGTGAAGGACCCATACAAAGAAAACCATAAAACATTATTGAAAGAAATAGAAGAAGACACACAGAAATGGAAAGACATTCCTGCTCATGGATTGGAAGAATCAACATTATCAAAATGGCCATACTACAGAAAGCAATTTACAGATTCAACGCTATTCCAATAAAAATCTCAATGACATTCTTCAAAGAGATAGAATGAATACTGATGAAGTTCATGTGGAACCACAAAGAAACCTCGAATAGCCAAAGCTCTCCTGACCAAAAAGGAGAATGGAGTTATCACCCTCCCAGACTTCAAACTATACTACAAAGCCATAATAATTAAAACTGGAACGAAAATAGACACACAGATCAATGGAATCGAATAAGGAACCCAGAAATCAATCCACATATATATGGACAATTAATCTTTGATAAAGGTGCAAAGAATATGCTGTGGAACAAGGCCAGTTTGTTCAACAAATAGTGCTGGGAAAACTGGACGACTACATGAAGAAAAATGAATTTAGACTACTGCCTCATGCCATGCATGAAAACCAATTCAAAATGGATAAGAGACTTGGACATAAGACCTAAAACAGTAAAATATATAGAAGAAAACGTAGGCAAAACAATACATGACATACATCTTAGTAATATTTTTAAAGACACATCTCCCAAAGCGAAGGAAGTGAAGGGCAAGATAAACACTGGGATTATATCAAAATAAAAAAGCTTCTGTACAGAAAAAGAGACATTAACCAAAACAAACAGGCACCGTACTAATTGGGAGAAAATGTTTGCACACAACACAACTGATAAAGGACTGATAACAAAAATCTACAAGGAGCTCACACAACTCAACAAAAACAAAGTCAACAATCCAATCAAAAAATGGGCAGAAGAGCTAAAAAGACACTTCTCCAAAGAAGAAAAGCAAATGGCCATCAAGTATATGAAAAAATGTTCAACATCACTTATAATCAGGGAAATGCAAATCAAAACCACAATGAGATACCACCTCATGCCAGTGAGAATGGCACACATTAAAAAAACAGGCAACAACAAATGCTAGTGAGGATGTGGAGAAAAGGGAACTCTCCTACACTGCTGGTGGGAATGCAAATTGGTCCAACCACCGTGGAAAGCTGTATGGTGGTTCCTCACACTGCTAAAAATGGAGCTTCCATATGACCCGGCAATACCACTTTTGGGAATCTACCCAAAGGACACAAAAACAATAATCCAAAAGGATACAGGCACCTATATGTTTATTGCAGCACCGTTTACAATAGCCAAGGTATGGAAACAACACAGATGCCCCAAAATTAGATGATTGGATCAAGAAGATGTGGTATATATGCACAATGGAATACTATTCAGCATTCAAAAAAGATAAACATGCAATTCACAGCAACGTGGATGGAGTTAGAAGGGATCATGCTCAGCTAAATAAACCAGAAAGAAAGAAAAATATCGAATGGTTTCACTTATAACAGGAATCTAGAGATACCAAATAAGATATAGATATTCAGCAAGGGAGGGGGCGGATAAGGGTTCAAAATAGGGGAGAAGGGAGCACAAGGGACTGTGATGATGGTTTACAGGTGAATCGGTGGTGGGTAACCCAGGGGAATACATTATAATGTAAAAAATACAAATTATGATAAATATATAAAAAAAAGAAAAGAAAAGGAACAAGATCAAATGTAGCTGTGATGGGATTGAAGCCTGCTGTTTGAGGGAGAGTCTCTGGTCCTGTTTGTTTGCTTGTTATATGTCACTCCCCCATGTTGCCATTTGGGGAATATCACTGCACACTTCAGCCCACAGCATAATTCCTTCCCTATTGGGCTGTAGGGGATAAACAATTTGTCTCCTATCATCCAGCTGGCAAGTCAAGGTGTCCATATATGAGCTCCATCTTTCCTGCTGCAGAGCCAAGGCCAAAGCCAAATATCACATTCCCACCTCTGTCATCCTGCAAATGTACTAATCTCTCCCATTGATTATAGTCTCCAAAGACTCAACATAGCAGATGCCCAGAACATAGCAGGTGCTCTGGAAAATTTGTTGAATCAATACACTCAGGAGCTATCGTCCAGGTATTTATAAAATCTCATGAATGATAAATGGTTTTCTATAACATTTATCAGTTTTAAGCCTGAAGAGATATTTGATTTACTATCTCTCACTCACTAGGCTGCCATCCCATAGCCAGACTTTCATGTCTCCACATCCTAGCTCAGAGCTCAGAATGGCAATAATTAGTAATTGAGTTAATTAAAAAAGTTAAAATTGTAATAATTATTTGCCTAAAACTTCCTAGCTCCAGGAATTTACCTAATACTGTTAATATTTTTCTTCCATTTTCCTCTTTCCTCAGTCTTCCCCTTCTATCTCTTTTTCTCTCTATTGTTATTTATCAAACATTATATAGTGCATACTATGGAACAGACACTGTTCTGACTACTTTACAAATGCTAATTATAATAACAATCTTATGAGATGTGTATTATTATCATTACGTCCCTATTTTACATTTGAGAATAATTGTGTGGAGATATTAAGAAACACATCCAAGATCAGAACTTACAGTGTAACTCAGGCATCTGGCCTCAATACTTTTACCACCCTAAGAGTTTCTTTCTTGGGCCTCCCCGGTGGCGCAGCGGTTGAGCGCTGCGCTGTGGAGCTGTCGGCAGCGCGACGCGAGTTCGACGCCCGGCCGGGGAGCATCCCACATGGTGGGGCAGACCTCTCCTGCCTTGCCCGCTGCTCCCCTCAGCAGTGTACTTCTGATCTGCCTGACTGCTCCCCACTCTGTCTCTGGTGAACCCTCTCGCTGCCCCACGCCTCTGGCCTGTGCCCCAGCTTGTATGTATAAATAAAATAAAATCTTAAAAAAAAAAAAGAGTTTCTTTCTTATTTGTCTTGTTCCTTTTTAACTGTATTTAAAAAGAAATAAGTTCTTTTCATTGCACCTCTCTGTGTTAATTTATGTTCCCTTGTTTAAATTACTGCCTGTGTGTGTCCTTACTCATTGCCTAGTCAGCCTTGCTTCAGAAACAAACGTGGTTGACAACAAACATGTATGTCTTAGTCATATGTCATGTCAGCAGATGCAGATCAGCTGCTGTGACTGTGTCCGGGTGTCTTCTCTCTCCTGTGAGGATAGAATCTACTCTTTGACAAAGGGCTAAAAGGTAGATACAATCGTACAATCTGGACACACTCTTAACTTCACTCCTCGTACCTCTGCGTAGCCTACTCTTGGCCGCGACACATGGATTAACAATGCTTGAAGCTAGAAACTCAGCTTCCTTTCGCAAACAGGAGCCAAAAAAAAAGTGATTGAGAGTAACTCAAATAAATTTGCACACATAAAACGTATTTGTGTTTGTTTTCCAGAGTAGACACAGACAAAAACTCAGTAATCGAGTGCTCCCTCTTCTGCTTCATCAGATGAGTCAAAGGACTACAAAGGGTTAAAAAAAACCCACTCACATGATTTATAAATGCTCCAATTATTTCTCTCTAACAGTTATGTCAACATAATTTCGTTCAGTTCATCGACGATTTTTAATTTTCCTAATGAGTTAACCCAGTGCCAAGAATTAACACAAGCATAGCAAGTTTGTTTATGGAGTACTTTTAAATATTTCTGAAACTGATGAGCTTCTGGAGAACAGGGTCATTGTTTGTCCTAGTAGGAAGCACTCTATCACACGTAGTCGATACCTCCTGAACAATGAATGATGGCCTGACCAACTGAGCAAAAAGCCTAAAGATTCCCAAATACATCTTTGTCTGTCTCCCATAGGAACTTCTGCTTGCAGAAAAGTGGGCTAAAATGAACAAGCTCCCCTTTCCAAAGATTGATCCTTACGTGTTCGACCGAGAAGGACTGAAAGAGTGCTACGTCTTTAAGCCCAAGAATCCTGATGTGGAGAAAGATTGCCCAACAATCATCCATTTTGTTCTGGCTAACATCAACTTCAGAAAGTTCAAGGCTCCAGGTACGTTGGGAATTATATATATAGAAATCTGGTAAAGGAGCAAGACTGACATTAAGCTGGTTCACACTAGCACCACTCTACCAGCTTTGCAATATTCAATGCTTCCCTTCCCTTCATAGATAGCTAACTATCCTGAGACCCAAGTACTCCCTGTCTTTTATGCCCCAAGAGTCTCTGAGTTCCTTATAATCCAGAAATTGAAGGGTTAACAACTAGCTCAGTAAGAATGTCTAGAATTTTACTCCAAAACCTCAGATTATGTTTATTTTAATTGATCAGTGCCACCCCCATATGGGTTGTTAAATTTTTTAATCTCATCCTTGTGTGGGAACCCTTTCAAAAGAAATCATTTTAGCTGACTATAAATCAGTGCAATCTAGCAGCATATCATGGTTTAGTAATTTCAGATTGCCATGTTATATTTCATTGAAAAAGAGGTTTCAGGGCCTCCCTGGTGGCACAGTGGTTAAGCGCTGCTCTGTGGAGCTGTCGGCAGTGGCGACGCAAGTTCAATGCCAGGCTGGGGAGATTCCCACATGGCACAGCAGACCTCTCCTGCTTCACCTGCTGCTCCCCTCAGCAGTGTATTTCCATCAATCTGCCTGTTCTGCTCCCTACTCTGTCTCTGGTGAACCCTCTTGCCACCCCACGCCTCTGGCCTGTACCCCAGCTTGTAGGCATAAATAAAAACAAATCCTAAAAAAGAAAAAGAGGATCCAGCCCAAGGTATAGTCATCCTGTCTCACCACATCCAAAGAAGTCTATAGACCTTTATATATTCCAGAAGATCTAGGGATTGACAGGCAAGATGCTGAAGGCTTAAAAACCACATTATTTTAGGACCAGAAAATAATGTGAAAAGAGAGACACAAAAATTAGTTACAGAAGCTTTGAGAGGAGACTACGGAACAGAAGGTGACTTTTTCTAGTTACTGGAGAAAGAGAAAGGATCAGTAGGAATGGAGGTTATTCTGAGACCAACATAAACACTAAAGAAAGAAAGATGAATTAGCTGGAAGTTTTATTAGGCTGTCGGAAAAATCATGACTTTTTTTTCAAAGTATTTTTTCTATGTGTTTGAAACAAAAATGCAGCGTGATTTTTCCAACAATCCAATAGTTATTGAACTGTGTATTACCTGAAACCTGGAGAATTTTCTATCACAGTTAATTCTCAAGGCAAGTCTGTAGGGGAGTCGAATGACATGAGGACAACTAGACAATGTGTTTGTTTCTCCCAGAGGCAGATTCTGAGAAGAGAAATCCAGTGCACATAGTTTATGTGAGTGAAGGAGAGAAATTGAGTGAGGATGTGGGGAAGCGATGAAGGAAGGGCATACAAAAGACTGGGTTAACTTTGCCACACAAGAACTTGATCTTGGGCCTCCCTGGTGGCGCAGCGGTTAAGCGCTGCACTGTGGAGCTGTCGGCAGCGGCAACGCGAGTTCGATGCCTGGCCAGGGAGAATCCCACATGGCGCGGCAGACCTCTCCTGCCTTGCCCGCTGCTCCCCTCAGCAGTGTATTTCTGATCTGCCTGTTCTGCTACCCGCTCTGTCTCTGGTGAACCCTCTCATCGCCCCACGCCTCTGACCTGTACCCCAGCTTGTATGTATAAATAAAAAATAAATCTTAAAAAAAAAAAAAAAAAGAACTTGATCTTGCTGAAAAACTCTAGGAAATGGAATAGCTCTCGCTGTCCACATTATCCTTCCTACTCACACAGTAAGAGGCAGGGGATATTGCTCTTGGATATTTATATACTAACTTCATAGAGTCTTAGTTTACTGTTGCCTGGGACAAAGCATTATTTACTGGAATTCCCAGCCTGTTACTAGTAAGCAAAGCAGCCCTCTGCATTGGCAAGGAGATGAAGAATCCTGTAGGCACAGAGATGCAGATACTGGCAATTTGCAGTTGCCACATCACAACACTCAGAAATGATCAAGTCCAGGTCTAACAGTGTCTACACAGATTACATGACTCCTGGAGAGCTTCCAATGCTGTTTATGGATATTTATCTCTTTTATTCCCTGGATTTTAGATATTTTATAACTTTCAACATAACGTCACTTGAGATTTTTCTGATACTTAGGTGTTCCCAGAGAAACTAAGGAAGAAAAAGAAATAGCAGATTTTGATATTTTTGATGACCCTGATTCACCGTTTTCAACTTTCAACTTTCAATATCCAAATCAAGCATTCAAAAGGCTGCATGATCTGATGCACTTCAACACCCTGAATAACATTGATGTAAGTATCCCCTGTGGTCACAGACAAGGACAAATATTTCCCTGAACACTGAGCATAGCAATGCCTCTCTGGAATTAAAGTAAAAAAAAAAAAAAAAAAAAAAAAAGGCCCATTTTATTTTCCATGAGTTGTTTTCCAGAAGGACCCTATAAAATTCACACATAAAAAAATGAATGCCTCTAAATTGGCAAAGCCCACATTTATACTATTGTTTGATTAAAGTATTGGTTAATGTGCAGTTTCTGATGTATTCATCATATGATAAAGTCCATTATAAGGAAAAACAAAAGTGATGAAAAGAAAATGTAAGAGTTGGAAAGTGAGTCTAACCAGGAGTGTAGTTAATCTGGAAAAAGAAGATCATGAATTTTAATGAATACACTGTTGCTTTTCAGTATCTTTACTTTTGTGGACTTGGGGATTGTCACCAAAAGTGGCAGCCTCCCCATTTTTAGCACTTGAGATATCAAGTACACTTTGTTTTAGAAACTTTAGAAACAAGTCATTCTCTTCAGTATCAGTCATTCCTATCACTTGTGTATCTGCTCTTAAAATTCCACGTCGATGAGAAATTCTTTCATCTCTAACTCACCATTTGGGAACTCTGTTGTGTAATTGGAATCAAAGCTGTAGGGGTAGGCCCTGGGTGTGTCATCTTTCACAGAATGTACTGTCTGGGTGGTCAGGTCCTGAGTTCATCTGGAAGGTGAACTTAAAAATCTGTGATTATAAATCACAGTGTCCAGTGAAGCATTATTGGTTGTGAAAACCCAAGTTCATTAGTGTAATGGGATTTTGCACATTAAAAAAAAGATGAAGAACAGAAGTGGAAATGGACAGCATCATAACTGATTTGCTGGAGTATGGACACAGTAGAATAATTTTTTGTTTATGTCAGATTCGATTATATTTTGTGAGCTTACAGAATTCTGACATCTAGTCTGCTCATTTTCTAGTTGGTCCTGAGACTAGTAATGATCAGTCATGTACAGTTATAACAGTTAGATCATCATATGTTGTTTAGTCAACATCTTTCATGCAGTTTTCCCCAATAAGCTTCAGTTCCTGCAATTCTAAAATGCTTTCTTGTCAGCCTCATTCATGAATGACATGTGGTTCTTTGTATAAAACATGCTTAGTGAAGTTTATGGTGTAGATAATTTTTGAAATATATTTATTCCTTTTCTTTATCCTTTCATCTTAAAAGCAGTTGTTATCTGAAATCTGTATGCTATATCATTTCTGTGGTGATAGTGAAAATGTACAGAATATTAAGAGAAAAACAATATAATAGGGAGAAAACAGACATTCTCAAAGTAGCATTGTGTTTTATAAAACCATGCTGTTAAAAGAGAACTAAGGGATAATATCAGAGTAATTCTATTTTTCTAGTATGAAGTCAAATAAATTCAAAACTACATATTACTGGGGAGTAAATGTGATTAGGCCTGTTCAGTTGTCCTTAAGCAGATTGTAAGAATATATAAACATACTATTTGACTTGGGAAAATAAAATGATACATATGTAAGTATACATGTAAGTATATCTGTATATATGAAAGTTTATCTGTATATATACATAGATATACTTATATAAGAGATTATATATGACGTATACAGCATTTATGTACATATACATGTAACTTAACTACCTTTCTCATTATTTTCAGTTCTGTTTTATATAAAACCTGCTAAGCTGCTAGCTATAAATGATGGTATAGTTTTATTTACATATTTTACATATATTCTTCAAAGTAGTTTGGCACAGAATGAAAAAGGTAAAGCCTAAACAAAAAATACACTGAATTCCAAAAAAAACTGCCATCACTTTTAATGCCTCAAATGTTGCTTCTTCACAAACCATTTAACCAGGCAGGTTTTTAATTATTTGCAAGAACTTTTGCCACCAAGAATAGCTTGGTGAAGCAAGGTCATGTTTGGTTCACATTTCAATCCCAGATGGGCTGTATATTTGACATCTTTTTAAAAGCAAACATGTTATATCACCACAGTAGTGTTTCAGCTTTTTAAGCCTTAGTTTCCTCATTTCTGAAACAAGGTACCAGCACCTATCATAGTGACCGTAGTGAGTCTTTAGCCAGGTGGTGTGTGAGCAGTGCCCTGCAAACAGAAGCTTCTCGTTAAATGGGACCCTCACCTACCTATGGGTGCCTAAAACCTGTACCATAACAGTTGCAGCCCCAAAAATTTACAAATGCCCAGCATTAAAAAATGATAAATAAGTCTGTGGTAAAGTTTGTGATCAAAGTTCAGACCCATAGGCAATAGCAGCCTAGGCCATAAATAAATATTTCTGTGAATGAATGTAGACTTCCTTTTAAATTACATGATCACTGAGACTTGTGTTCAAGTAATTCTTGATAGTGTGTGTGTTCACAAGTGGGTATGCCCTGGCAAGGTCTCCGGTTTTCACTGATATTTTATTTCCCCCTTGGTAACTCCCTCCCCACCCCACCCTTGCCACACACTCCATTCCTGCTTTTAATCTTTTATCAGAATCAAAGCTACTTTATAAGAGGGAGGTAATAATAAAGAACAATTACACTGCTGAGGCCAGGAGCTGGAGAGCTCACCAGACCCGCCAGCTGCATCTCTCATTTTGCACCATTTGAACAGAGTGAGTTACTCATTCCCACCTCAGCAACCTCACTCCCGTTTTCTTGCACTGTGAATATAAACACTTCTAAAGCAAAGACACTTAGGCGTCTTTGTGAAGAGCTTGCAGCTTTGCGGCCACAACCGCTTAAGGCAAATTTTCATCTTCAACTCACATTCTGACTGAAATGTTCTCTTTGAAGAGACCACCCTGCGTCTGACAGCTTTGTTTCCCTGGAGGTTCTGGCTGGATGGCTTTGGTAAAGTTCGGGTCCAGCTGCCCTTGAGAGAACTTCTGCCCTGTTTCTGCTCACTTGCTGACAGCGACCTGGCTCCCCATCAGCACCAGGTGTCTGCTCTCCCTCAGCCCTCCTGAGTTCCTGTCCCCCACGCTGCCTCTGTGCTTTTTCTAGGGCAGCATTTCTTGTTCTGCTTCTCTGTTGTTTTTTAGAAGCCTAGTATACAGTGACACCCATGGAGCAGACCGTGCAGGTGCTGTGGAGTCTTACAAATTGGTTGTAATAAACCTTGCTTGCTGTCTTTTGGCTAAGTGATCTTGGACATGCTGGACAACCTTTCTAAATGTGACTTTCTCCATTTGCAAGGGAAATAATGATATGTATCTTATAAGATTGGGATAAGAATTAAATAAAATTTCAGGGCTTAAGAAATGAGAGAACATCAACAGAAGCAGCTAATATGATAATAATAATTACCAGTATCATATTATAGAAGAAATTAATAGAAGAGGCTATTAATTATAAATTGAAATCTTTTAAAATAGTGAGAAATTCTCCCACTAGAGAGGCACTTGCAAATTTGAGTTTCGTGTTATTCATGAAGCTTGCCGGGGTTCTGGGGCAAAGTTTTGTGTTTGGTGTCTCCTTAGATGCTGCATTCCCTGTGTTAACGGTTACTTCCAATGAGATAAAAGTAGGGAAGTGATGTCATAGATTAAAGTATAGTGATTTTGAGTTGCTAGTAGCTGTTGTTGGTATTACACATCTTAGTTTTCCCCAGAGCGGTCTAACTGCAATTCTAAAGGGTTATTATTTTCCTCATTTCTTATTCTTCCTGTTCATGATTTGTATATAAAAATGCAGCTAATTTTTGTATACAACAGAAAGAAATAGAAATACTGAAAAAAACAATCACAGTCATGAAAATCAAATGAGTAATTAAAAATCTCCCCCAAAAACAAAAGCCCGGGGTTAATTGTAAAACCTACCACTTGTGTTCATATATTGTTACAATACATAATGTCTTATTTGGGTCTCTACGATTTTCTGTATATTATACCAAATCATCTGCAAATACTGATAGTTTCACTTCTTCTTTCCCAACCTGGATTCCTTTTATTTCTTATTGTTATCTAATAGACTAAAACCTCTAATTAAATTAAACAAAAGTGGTAACAGTGAGCATCTTTGTCTTGTTCCTGATCTTAAAGGGAAAACTTTCAGTTTTTCACCATTAAGTATTAAATTAGCTGTAGGTTTGTGATATGTGGACTTTATTATACCAAGTTAGGTTCCTTCTATTCCCAGCTTGTTTAGAATTTTTGTCATAAATGGTTGCTGTATCTTGTACAATGCTTTCTCTCTATACCTATTATTATATGATTTTTATCATTTCTTTGGTTGAGCTAGTGTATTTCACTGATTGATTTATGTACCATCCCTGGTTAAATCCCACTTGCTCATGATATATGATACTTGTAATGGGTTGTTGAATTCATTTGGTAGTATTTTGTTGAAGGTTTTGTATTAATAGCAGGGATATTAGTCTTTTGTTTGCTTGTGCTGTCTTTGGTTTTTGTATTAGAGTAATGGTTGGCAACCTAATATGTTAATATTAGGAAGCATTCTGTAGAGTAAATGAAAGATTGATCAGGAATTCCTGCCCTACCACCATTATATTTGATGATAGACACCTGGAGTAGGATGTGGGCATTTGTGAGTGGGCACACCTGGGCCTGGAGAGACAGCATATAAGGGCAGTGTCACAAAGGAAGCAGGAGCAGAAGTAGCAGCAGCAAGAGAGAACACAGCAGCAAGAGAGAACGGAGCGTGGCTGCTGAAGACCTTTCAGGGTGCAATAGAGAGGCCACGAGAGAACGCCAGAGAGCCCAGAAAGAATGAAGGTTCACTGGGGCCTGGGAGGCCTGCCAGCCTTCTTCCCCTACCTCCCCGTGACCCCAGCACACCTGCCTGCCCTGTACCTGGTTGCCTCACTACAAAAAATTATTATTAAAAGCCTGAAAAAGCCACCAAGGGTTCCAGAACTCCTCCTTTACCCATCTGCCCAAATCATAGGGAACCTACACTATGCCTTGCTTGCAATACACATTCCTTCTTTGATTTTTAGGAATAATTTGAGTAAAGTGGGCATAAGTTCTTCTCTAAAGGTTTGAAAAACTTTCCTTATAAAACTGACCCTGGGCTTTTGTTTTTGGGGAGATTTTTGGTTACTCATTCAATTTTCATGACTTTTTTTCAGCATTTCTATTTCTTTCTGATGTAGTTTTAATAAACAATATTGTTCTGGATGTTTGTTCATTTCTTCAAGGTCATTGAGTTTGTTCCTTTGTAGTTGTGTAGTAATCTCTTATGACCCTCTGTGCTCTATGAATATCCTCTGTAGTAATTTCCCCTCATTTCTAATTCTGTTTATTAATGTTTTCTCTCTTCTTGGTTAGCCTATGAAAAGATTTGTTCATTTTGTTTACTTTCCTGGAGAACCAATTCTTTGTTTTCTTTCATATGGCCTTTTTGGTGTCTATGTCACTTATTTCAGTAGTTTGATAATAATATGTCTTAGTGTGTCTGTGTTTGGACTTATTTTGTTACTCTTTGGACCTCTTGGATCAGGATCTCTGCTTTCCCTGAAATTCTTGGCTATTATGCCTTTAAATAAATTTTCTATGCATTTCTCTTGTCTCCTCGAACCCTCTTGATATGGATATTATTTCTCATTAAATTACCTCACAGAGCTTTTACACTGTTAACTTTATTAGATTCATTTTTCTCTTTGCTGTTTACCATCCATTCAATTCATTGATTCTCTTACTTGCAGTTGTCTACTAATGGCACCCAGAATTGCATTTTTAATTCAGTTACAGTACTATTTAGTCTTTAATTCTAGTTGTAACAATCTCATATTTCTATTAATATCTTTTATATTGTTGTTTTTGTTGATCCATTGTTTTTTTTTTTTTTTAAT